>PVIH01005697.1:0-20814 GCA_004025045.1 Sigmodon hispidus | reverse complement strand
TGTGGTGGATGATATTTTTTATACATTGTTGTATATTGTTTGCTAAAATTTTGTTGAGAATTTTCACATCAATATTTATGAGGGAAATTGGTCTGTAATTCTCCTTCTTTGTTGTGTCTTTGAGTGGCTTGGGTGTTAGGGTAATTGTGACCTCATAAAAGGAATTTGGCAATATTCTTTCAGTTTCTACTGTGTGAAATAGTTTGAGGAGTAATGGTAGTAATTCTTCTTTGAATGTCTGGTAGAATTCTGCACTGAAACCATCTGGACCAGGGCTTTTATTTTTGGAGAGGCTTTTAGTGACAGCTTCAATTTGCTTAAGGGTTATAGGCCTGTTTAGGTAATTAATCTGATCTTCATTTAATTTTGGTAGATGGTACCTGTCCAGAAAGCTATTTCTTCTAGGTTTTTCATTTTTGTGGAATACAGATTTTCAAAGTATGATCTGATAAATCTCTGTATTTCCTGGGGGTATGTTGTTATGTCCCCCTTTTCCTTTCTGATTGTGTTGATTTGGACAATCTCTCTCTGTTTTTTGATTAGTTTGGATAAGGGCTTATCTATCTTGTTGACTTTCTTAAAGAACCAACTCTTAGATTCATTGATTCTTCATATTGTTCTTTTTGTTTCAATTGTATTGATTTCAGGTCTAAGTTTGATTATTTCCTGCTGTATACTCCTTCTAGGTGAGTTTGCTTCTAATTGTTCTAAGGCTTTCAGCTGAGCTGTTAGGTCTCTAGTGTGGGATTTCTCTAGGTTTTTCATATATAGGCATCTAGCGCTATGAATTTTCCTCTTAAGACTGCTTTCATTGTGTCCCATAGGTTTGGATAAGTTGTGGATTCATTTTCATTAAATTCTAGGAAGACTTTGATTTCTTTCTTAATTTCTTCCTTGACCCAGAGGTGGCTCAGCTGAGTGATGTTTAGTTTCCATCAGTTGGTAGGCTTTCTTTGATGTTTGATGTTGTTGAACTCTAACTTTAGGCCTTGGTAGTCTGATACGTTACAAGGAATTATTTTCAATTTTTTGTATCTGTTGATATTTGCTTTAAGACCAATTATGTGGTCAGTTTTGGCCAAGTTCCATGAGGAGCTGAGAAATACATATTTGCATTTTGTGGAAGCTTATGTAGATATGTATGAAATCCATTTGCATCATAACCTCTTTTAGACTCCTTGTTTTTCTATTGAGTCTTTGTCTGGTTGTCCTATCCAGGGTTGAAAGTGGGGTATTGAAGTCTCCCACTATTAGGGTGTAAGAATTGATGTGGGATTCAAGATTTAGCAGTGTTTCTTTTACATAGGTAGGTGCCCTTATATTAGGGGCATAAATATTCAGAACTGAAATCTCCTCTTGACCAATTTTTCCTGTGATGAATAAGTATTGACCATCTTGGTCCCTTTTAATTGCTTTTAGCTTAAAGTCTACTTTGTTAGATATTAGAATGACAACCCCAGCTTGTTTCCTAGGAAGATTTGAGTGGAAAATCTTTTCCCAACCCTTTACTCTAAGCCTGTGTCTGTCTTTGTGGTTGAGATGTGTTTCTTGTAGGCAACAGAAGGATGGCTTCTGTTGTTGTATCCATCTTGTTACTGTGTGTTGTTTTATAGGAGAGTTGAGTCCATTGAGATTAAGGGATATTAGTGACCAGTTATTGTTATTTCCTGATATTTGGTGGTAACTTGCTTGTATTTCCTTTCTCTGGAGTATTCTTCTGTGTACTTATTGATTGTTTGTGATTTCCTGGGTGTATCTGGGGTCCTTAGGTTGTAGTTTTCCCTCTAATACTCTCTGTAGTGCTGGATTGGTAGATAGATATTCTTTCAGTCTGACTTTGTCCTGAAATACCTTGTTTACTCCATGTATGGTGATTGATAATTTTGCAGGGTATAGTATTCTAGTTTGGTAGCCATGTTCTTTTCGCATCTGTATAACTTCTGACCAAGTCCTTCTAGCTTTCATCGTTTCCATTGAATAGTCAGGTGTTATTCTGATGGGTCTGCCTTTATATGTAAGTTGACCCTTTTCTTTTGCAGCTCTTAAATTTTTTTCTTTGTTCTTTATGTTTTGTGGCTTGAGTATTATGTGGTGTGCTGACTTTTTGGGGGGTCATATCTATTTGGTGTTCTGTAAGCTTCTTCTGTCTTTATAGGTATTTCCTTCTTCAAGTTAGGAAAGTTTTCTTCTATGATTTTATTGAAAACATTATCTGTGCCTTTGAGCTGGTATTCTTCTCCTTTTTCTATTCCTATTATTCTCAAGTTAGGTCTTTTCATGTTGTCCCAGATTTCCTGAGGTCATTTTTGTTAGGAAAGGAGGTCAGACAAGGCTCCACTGATATTAACTCAATCTGCCATTTAGAGTACAGCTATCTATGGATGACCATGAACTTCTATGCACAGTTCAAATAACTGCCAGATGCCTTTTTTTTACAATGATAAAGGTCATATTTATGTGCTTAAAGAACTTTATTTCATAAACATCTCTTCTTTATTGCAACCATGTGAATTAGGACCATATATAATGGTTTATATCATGAACCCAGGTAAAATAATTTCTTATCAATTAAAATATGGCCCAGAGAAGAAGTAGTTTGTCTATCCCAAGATATTCTCTATATCACTCCTATCTTACCAGTGACATTATAACAAATGTACTGTAATATATGATTACATGTGAACTGTTAGATTACAAAACCATCACATTTTTCTGAACATATACATTTGATATGTAAAGTAAGAAATATATCATATTCTTTGTTATTTTAATATTGTACAGCAAATGCATCCTTTCTTTGATGCTTGCTTTTTTGTTTATTCTTCTGTCCATTTATTCAAACATATCTGAAATGCTTAAGTTCCAAATGATATGTCTAATGCTGTATCTACACTGATAATTAAGACATGGTGCTCCCAGAGGTCTTCCACTGTAACAGAAGAGATGTACAGAGAAAAATAATCCAAACAAACAAAAAAGCCCAAAGCAGCCAACCAAAAGGAAATATACATACAAACATTGAGTAATGATTGATTCATATAATTTTCAATTTTTAATTTTATAATTTTTAAATTATGAATAAAGTCTCATTTTTTATACATGCATCCCCTTGTTCAGACTTCCTTCCCCCTTCTGCCCCTCCCAGTTACTCTCTCTTCTCCCCATCTCCTTATCTCCTCCCCAGCAATGGCAGGAGGTCCCAAGGTCCCAAGGTGGCTTAGTTCGGCATCCAATCCAGGTAAATCCACTTTCCTCATCCCAACATCAAGACTAGCATAGTTTTCAATTTTTAAGGGACATTATTGGAAGGGTAATAAAGAGGGGCAGTCTAGGCAGAGAAATAAATAGATTACAGAAACGACTGGAAACTCAAATGCTGTTCTGAATATTGGGACAGAGATCTTGGTAAAAGGAGATGAGAGATTGAATTAGAAGGACTGTAGATTTTAGTTGCTGATTTTTTTTTTTTTTTTTTTTTTTTTAAAAAAACTTTATTTTATTTATTTATTTATTTATCTTGGTGTTTGCCTGGAACTGGAACTACAGACAGTTGTTAGCTGCCATGTGGGTGCTGGGAATCGAACCCGGGTCCTCTGAAAGAGCAGACGGTGCTCTTAACCGCTGAGCCATCTCTCCAGCCCCTTTAGTTGCTGTTTTAAAGAGCGCGTGAGTAGATCACATAAAGTGATTCTCATATGGAGAAGGAAAAGCAGGGGCTCAAGGTGGAACCCAACATGATGACTATGGACATTATAAGGTACAGAAAGAAAATGAAATAGCAACAATGAGGAGAAATAAGAAGGTATCAGAGAACTAGGAAAAGTGTGGTGTCCAAAAATAACACTGACACTTAACTTTAAGGTGAAACCTAAATATGATTAGGGAGATTCACTTATGAGTATTCACCACAGCACTAGGAATGGTCAAGCTGTACATCCCAAGCAGACTAATTACTAATATGGCAAATACTATAAATGTTTGCCAGACACTGTTATGGGCACTGGGAAGTCTATGGGTACCTAGAAGGGTTAATGTCTCTTTCTCACTAGATTGCTATTTCAGGGAAAGGCTCTACTAGTGAAGAAATAATCACACAGGAAGATGAACAGGCCCTAAGAATCAAACAAATATAGAGTAATGACACAGTGAGAGCCACTATTCTATGGTTTTCCATTAAGAATGTATGGCCTAACTAATCCTAATCAAGTGCAAAAAAGATTTATTTGTGTATGTGTATACAAGTATCTGTGTTTGTGAACATGCATGCCCCCACACCTAAATACTACTAAAGCCTTAGTACTCAAGTAGAGGCTGGGAAGCGGGTATCAGGTATCCTCTTGGCCTCTTTCCTCACTACTGCCTATTCCTTTGAGACAATGTTTTTGCCTTAACTTAGTCCATTTTTTCCCCTGCAAGGCTAGAAACCAGCTAGCTTCAGAGATCCTGCTGTCTCTGCTTGCCTCAGAGTTGAGGTTCCAGGAGGAAAGCTTGGTTTGTTGTGAGAATGCTGCTATCTAAAATCCAGTACCTATGATTGCTCAGCAAGAACTCTAAGCTGGTGAGCTATCTTTCCAGCACAAAAGTCTAATTAATTTTCATTTTCACATAAACATGATTTGAAATTTTATAAAATACAACATGCAAGATAAATGTATCAGTCAACTAGGGAGAGCTGTAATGGTATCAATAGCTTAAAATATTTTAAAGTAACTTAGAAAATAAAAATGACCCTACTACAGTATAAATTAGAAGTGACAGCTGCTATTATGAATACTATTTTTAATGAGTAAATCTGGTTTTGAAAGTGTCCTAAATTCATCTGAATGAATAAAATTCCTCATCCCTACTCAATTTTTGCCTGAAGTTGAGGGTGGGTTTGACAAGAGAAATTATGTTATGACATAGCTTCTACAAAGTGAATCCTGGTAGCTGCAGAAGCAGAGGCAGTAATTTCCCTTGGCAGACAGTATTATGAACAGTGCTGGCATCTTTTGGCTAATTGGAATTCCAAAGGACAAAGATAACTACTTAAATAAAATAGGATTATGAACTGGAATTGATACGAATGAAATGTTCAGTCCATTTAATCTTGGTCATTATCTCAGGCTTGTAACTGAGGTTAGTTAGAATTCTTTCAAATCATTTCTATTCATATTAGAAAGGGAAAGGATTGTAGCTATGGGTCAGGGACAAAGGATTCCCCTGTGAATTCATTTACTTCTAGTTGCTTTCAATAATCTTATGTTGGGGTAAGTATGGAAGTGTAAAGAAATACAAGAGAGGAAAGTATTCCAACTTTCCACCAGTTTGATTTCAAAGTTCAACAGGAGGTAAGAACAAAAATTTTAGAAGAAACGCCTCCTTCCTTGCCTCTATGTTGAAATGAATTACTGTTCTCTACAGAAGTCCTGTGAGACAGAGATATGACTCAGCCAGCTCTACTTTCTCTGGGATCTCCAAAGGCAGAAACACTTGAGATTATAAAGTAGGTAGACTTTGCTGTAATGAGGTTTACGAAGCTCGAAAGCCTTGATTCTTTGCTTATAAACACCAGCTCCATTTCCTTGTGCCCTGAGTTCATGACTGCTGCTGTTAAAAAGAGTCCACCAGGGAGGCTGATAACATGTGAAAAAAAACTACATTCTTCTTAATAGGAAAAGATGTGGTCCTGAGAAGGAGGTAATATGCTTACTGTTCATAACAATGCAGCTATTGTTCCCTTCAAACCAACCAAAGCAAGAGAAAACACTATTAATAAAGAATACAAAGGGTAAAAGCAATAGCATATTTTAACTCAATAATCGATAACCCCTAGTAACCCAATTTTGCTCCTCTGAAATATGAAATTTGGCTAATTGAATTGCTAACGAAAGCAGTCATTTATTTTAGTTTTTCAAACATTTTGTTTCTGGAGATAATCTTGTTCTTTGTTTTCTATCTGAATTGCATCTTTTTTTTCAGATAAGGAAGATTATAGAATATACCATATTAAACCATCATGTAGAACAAATGATAATGAATGCACCCAAGCTTATTTATATAAATTTCTTTGATTCTAGGGTCTATATGCATATTACTTATATAGGTACATAGAGTTATTAATTGCAAAATCTTACAAAGATTATTTAGTTAACTAGTTTTAGAGTTAGCACTCTAAGTTCATTTGTAATGAAAGACAGATGCAGAAAGTTGCTGCTTACTAAAAACAAGGACAATTTGGATTTTATAGCTTGCCAGAAATACATGACAATTTCCTCTTCTCTGAACTAGGATTGTGATTCACTGAACTTTGGAGAGAGAAAAAGACAAGTAATACGGGGCAAAGTAAGATAAAGAATAGGAAGAAGATAAATTCTAGATTATATATTATATTTGTACATCTTTCACATATAACACTTTTAGCTCAGTCCACATTCCATAACAAGGGACCACAGAGTCACTGGCTTATAAACAACAGATATGTATTTATTTCTGGAGGCTGAGAAGTCCAAGTAAGGTACCAGGGTTGTGAAAGTAGGGGCCTGCTTCCTCACAGACTTAGTTTCTTGCTGTATCCTCAATAGTACAGAGGGCCAAAACCAGCACTGCACTACCTCCATTCCTAATGGGTATGGAAACATACCATAGAAAGTGTTAATTATAACAAAATTGAACCCTGTCAATACAAGATGAAAGTACACCACCCATGTGAACAAGTGACCATGAGAAACATTTTATTTCTGCAAATAATCTTATCTTTCTATTATAAATTACATTTTTGGATTATAAGGATTATAGAACATACCTCATTTTCTTTACTACTTTTGTTTAACTAAGTTCACAGCTAAATTTAAAGTTCATCAGTAATAACTACACTTAATTTGTGTGTTTGGAGTAACTGTCTAAAAGTCTTTTATAACTCTTATTTTGCCCACTTTTTTGTTAACTAGATGAAATATTTGGGGAAGTGGATAGGTGATAAATGCACATGGGAAAGGAAGCAGGTAGTCCACATATCTATCCATATTCCTTGAGTAAACGGAAGCAGGAAATGTATCTTGGCCATCTAGAATTGGAATCATGGATAATAAATATGACAAACCAGTTTTCTCAATAGGGTTCAATCAAAATATGCCAACTATCTATCTAAACCGATCAAGAAAATCTTTATATGTGTGTATATATATGTATGTAAATATGTTTTCGTAATCTCTTTGATTCTCTCTACATAAAGGCTAAATATGTATCTATCTAAATTACAGACTACTTCAAAATTATGACCAGAAAATTTCAGTATAAATACATAAACTTTGAGAAACTATATCTGTAAAGACACTGTTATTATGTGAGAAAAATTTTAAGTGCTGACTAGAAGTGGAACAAAAAATATGGAAGATAAAAATCAGGGTCTTTAACCATTTATGGAACTACACATAGACACAAAATCAGGACACAGAAAAATAAATAAAGTGATAATGCAGATAATGTAGAATATGCAACACTCAAAAACTCTGAAGTTACTGAGTTTTAACATTTCTTTTAGAAACAAGTCTTCATACACACAAAATATCCCTATTATTTCAATTACTGTTTCAGTTGGAAAAGAAGATGAAAAGAAGGTCTAAGGATAGCTAACGTTAGAGTTAGCTATCTATATTCTATAAAATACCTATAAAAGGAATTAAACATTATGAAATTTACATTTTGAAATCTTTTTTTTTAAACTTTATCCATTTATTTGCCTTGGTGTTTGCCTGGAACTACAGACAGTTAGGGTTAGCTGCCATGTGGGTGCTGGGAATCGAACCCGGGTCCTCCGGAAGAGCAGACGGTGCTCTCAACCGCTGAGCCATCTCTCCAGCCCCCACATTTTGAAATCTTTAATTTCAGGTGCTAAAGCCAGGACAAGCTACTTCATACTTGCTTACAACAATATATACATATGCCTTACTTACTTACAAAAGTAATAGTATCTCTGTAAAAGGAAAAAGTGTTCTTGTTATAGAGATTTGATGAATGAGTTTCATAGTTTACTTTTCGACTGGAACATTGGAGAAATGAGGGATAAAGAATATGTGCAAAGAATAAAAGCTATCAAAATGGAGTTGTAGAAAAATAAATAGCATATAAGTTATCTGACAAATACTGATAGATGAGAATCTAGGCCTGTATTTGAATAATAAACTCTGTTGAGAGTTTATTATCTTTCCAATCATGACCACAAGTGGATTTCATATTCATGGGTACACTTAGGGATGTGCTGGACTAGGATTACTTTACACATTTTTGATGTGGGATGTCTTTCTGTATGCTGTGAATTATCATTGAATAATAAAAGGAATAGTTTTGGCTTATGGCAAGACATCTTAGAAGCAGATGGGAAATTCAAGCATAGATACAGGGGAAGGAAGGCAGAGTCGGAAGAGACTCGATCTAACCACACAAGAAGCAAGTATAATAGAGTACAGGTAAGCCATGGGCCATGTGGCAAGACAGATTAATAGAAACAAGATACAAGAGCTAGTTAACAATAAGCCTGAGCTATAGGCCAAATAGCATGTAATTAATATAAGTGTCTGTGTGTTTCCGTGGGACTGCAGGTCTGTAGGTCTGCAGGTCTGTACCATGGGCTGGACAGACCAGAAACTTCTACTGCACAATTTAAAACCACTTAACATTTTTTAAAGAAGATATAATATCTAGCCAGTGAATACAACATGTGGTACAACTGTCTCATAGTCCATTCTTGCAGCTATAGCTGATGTATATCTATTATTTATTCCATTGAAGTTATACATAAATGCTATTTTTTTACACAGAGATGTATTCAGTGTAAGCAGAGAAATGACTAAGGTAACACTATAGTGAATCTCTTATGAACTTAGGACAAATCTAATTGGGACATTTTTTTTTTAGTTTTTTATGTCTGGGAAAGAATACTTGACATTTACTGGGTTTAAGTAAGGAACATATGAATATCTCCGAAAGCAAAAATAAAGTAGGCTGGCCTGTCTTTGGCACCTGAAATTGCAGCATTCAAAATTGTAATTTGTTTAATTTTTTATAGGTATCAGGTATTGGACAGCCAGCTCTCAATTATCCAGGCTAATGGAGAGGAACAGTCTCATGGCTAATATATATAGCAAATAATCCAGAAATTATTTGCGTAGATTTGGAAAGACACTTTAAAATAAAAAATTAACTTGGAGGTCTGAGTAACTATCCAGGAAGACTAGACACTGAGCCAGCATCAGGGATCCCGAGGTACAGAGCAAGTGCTCGCTAAGAATTCACACATCATTATTCATCCTCCTTCTGGAAGGCATGCAGCTATTTTCCTCAGCTAGAGAGAAAAAGCTTAAGAATTGGAAGGGCAGAAAGGGCCCTAGAGGACAGTCGCAAAACAAGTTTCCTGTCTGATCTCATATTTTCTCATTGGGGAGTTTTTCAACTTATTTAGACCGAAGTTGCATTCATTTGTGTTCTAATACACAGATTCTAATCCACAGAGAAGTCCATGGCTTGCAAAACCACCCAGACTAAATAGAAACCACTGAGA
This sequence comes from Sigmodon hispidus, assembly GCA_004025045.1. Classification (NCBI taxonomy): domain Eukaryota; kingdom Metazoa; phylum Chordata; class Mammalia; order Rodentia; family Cricetidae; genus Sigmodon; species Sigmodon hispidus. The sequence continues at coordinate 11,276 of PVIH01005697.1, read as the reverse complement.
AGAAAACATTGCATATATACTTGAAATCAATTGAATAGACGTTTAAAAAGAGAATTCTGCAACATGTTTTCCAGGAGGGATTAATAATGTCAAACCCTTCCTAGGCTTCTGTTCCATTTTTTATTTTTCTGTATGTTCTTCCTATGGCAACTTTAGTTTTAGCACTACATGGAAATTAAACTAATGAGATTAGATCTTTGTGAGAAAAAAATGTGTCTCTTAAAATGATATCAACATTCAAGAGGCTGAGGCAGGAAGATGAAGAGTCAGAGCCACATCTGAGCTACAAAGAGTTACACTGCCTCAAACCTGTACATAAAATGTATATACTAAAGTATTTAGAGTTTATGTCATTGTACATATTATTTCAGTTCTTATTAAAAATGAGAGATTATAATAGAAAGAAATATGATAAAATGATTTACTGGGTACTAGAATCTATGCCAGTTTCCACAGCAGTGAGTTGGTCTTATCCATTTGCAGTTTAAGATGAACTTGACAGTGCTCAAGCTACAAGGTTCTCACTGCCATACAGTATTTCATTCCAGGGCCAGCAGGTATTGTCTCCACACATATGCCATTCATTTTCAGCACCACTTGAATTTGCTGGTGAATAGTTTTACTTCCACAGAGTTCCATTACTAGAGCTAACATCTTGTTTATTGTGTAAGAGACACCTATTCTGGGGTCTGATGAGCATCAGCCTCGGGAAGTTTAACTCAGCATTTGGCTCTATATAACATGATTTTGTATTTCTGACACCAGCCATATGTCCAAGCTCATAAAAATTACATTTTTTTTCCTACAGGGCTTCCTTTAATAAAAATAGGGCTAGAGGAATGCAGAGATGATGTTTGTAAATAGATTTTTTAAAATCATAAAGCATATTGGTTTCTGAGAAATTCCAGGAGTATGTCTGAGTGAAGTCTTAGCTATTCAGTGTGTTAAGTTTCTCAGATAAAATCAATAATCTTAAGGTTTTATTAGGAATGCATTTTAATACTAATTTCATTAAAATGCTGTTGCTCCTCCTAATATCCTTACATACAATTTTCTTTTAAAGTTGGAAGAAACACGAATTTATCAAATCAAACCAAACCAAACTAAACAAATAAGAAACAAACCTAATATCCTTACATACAATTTTCTTTTAAAGTTGGAAGAAACATGAATTTATCAAACCAAACCAAACCAAACTAAACAAATAAGAAACAAAGAAACAGAAAACAAAAACATTCCTTCAACCTCCCTCCTACTTTGGGCCCTATCAGTGACTTTTAGTCTTACAGGTGAGAGATGAACACACATCATCAGCCTGCCAGGAGAGATATACTCTGGATCACGTACTTTTATTATTTTCTTAAAATTTTTAAAAAGGAAAGCAGAATCATGACAGGCTTCTGAGGTTTCTAAGTAATTTGCTTCTTCAAGCTCTACAAATGCTCATAAAATGCCAACAAGATGCAACTTTCTTCTGACCATGGTAAATGGGCAAGCATGGCATATTAAAGCTCCATAATGATTCTCTGCTACTGTGAAGTACCAAGACAAGATATGTTTGAATGAAGATTATATTAGGTACCATACTGGAAAAAAATTCAAAATGAAAGATGCTGTGGTGTGCCTAATGGGACAGGCTTGTAATCCTAGTTACTTTGGAGACTGATGTAGGAGAATTACAAACTAAAAGCCTACCATGACGCCAAGGTAAATTCAATGTCAACCTAGACAGCTCAGTAAGAAAAAAGACCAACAACAACAAAACAAACTTACCTTGGAAAACACTGGGTCAATGAAAATATTCTGTATGAATAGACCCTGCTCAATAGTCATACTTAATGAATACTACTTTTGTCTATCTATATATTTCCAAAATGAACTTCTTATCCAACACAAGTTTCTGTTCCTTGAGTGGATGAAGTCTACTATATCAAGTAAACCTTATGAATATTAAATAAATTAGTATGCTTTTATTAATTTATATTTTGGTAAAGCATCCAAGCTATGAACCCACTATAAAGAAATTTCTTTTCCCCTAAGCTATAGGAGAAAAATATTCAAACTGAAATGATGAAAGACTACTTTGCTCAAATATTAAGTTCTGTGCTAAAGTTAGATTAAAAATATATGTTGCTTTTTCATCACTATCTAGCATTGTTACCTCCTTCAAATGAAAGCTCTGTAAATTGTAAACTTTGATAAGTATGAGCTAGCTACCTGAGTTCACAACACTAATCCATAGTTTTAGATGCTATGGCTTTCTAATCTAATGATGTCATATGTATTATCCCCAGATAGGAGAGGGTGGTTGTAGGAGCAAGAAGTACAATTCAAGAGACAGCAAGCCTGAGGTTGTTTTCATGACTGTTTCACAGAATTCCTTGTAGTGAAATTTAGGCAGTTCTATTAAAATTTCTATTTGTTCTCTCCACTAGATAAGTAATCTCATTACTTTTGGTAAAGGTCAAGAGACTGAGAACAAATCTGTGCTTATGGTAGTACTATGATTCAGATTCTTTCATTTATAATTAAGAGACACTGTTACTGCATTTTAAAGCTATGTTTTGTCAACTTTATATCTATGCATGGAATAAGTTATAAGCAGCAGTTAGATTAACAGCAGTATGCTACCTAATACAGGACTATATTGGACAGTCATAGAATGCAGAACAATTTTAGTTTGAAAGGGCCTTGATACTTCACAGTAGCACACAACCACTGAGGACATTTTGAATATGCTGTTTGCCCATTCACTGTGGTAATGCAGAAGAAAGGGCTCCCTGTTGCCATTTTATAAACATTTGTTCTAGAGGTAGAAGAAGAAAATATTTAGGAACCCCTCAAGCCTGTCCTGATGTTGTTTTAAAAATAAAAAGTCATAATATAATTCTTTTTGGACCATATATCTAATTTGCTTCTATTTTTGAATGCTGAAAGGACAGAACAGAGTAAAGTAACTCCTTTGGTTGTGAATAGGCCTTTATAGAGAGTCCTAGAGCAGAGCAGTGATTTGGGTGGGAGCACTTCAATGGAGATCATAGTCCCCGTTATTACCATGATCAAATCCCACACCTTTCATTTTTGGGTTCCGTAAAATGTGTCCTTTCATCCCTTCCCATCTTTCACCAGTCCTTAGTGTCAAACTACCAATATTAAGGGTTTGTACACTCCATGTAATTCATGTATGTACTCTGCATGCTACCAGAGGATAAAGGTAAACACCAACCCAGCTCTGAACCCTTCAATCTAAAGTGGAGATCAGTCCACAAAATAGACTATTGCAATAGTGGCAAAAAAAGTATTACATCTGAAATCAAGCTCTCTAAAGTCATAAACTTAGAGAAGTGGAAGGTACACACCTTTTATCCATGGCACCTTTTATTCATTCCTTCAACTTCTCCATATATAAGATGCTCTCTCTCTCTCTCTCTCTCTCTCTCTCTCTCTCTCTTTTAATTTTATGCAGAATCATGGCAGTGTCATGTAGTATTGAAATATGAATTCTATTAATGCTTCATTAATTAATATAAAAGATTTGTTGAAAATGTGTTTTATGAGGATCATGTGGAAATAACTAAGATGGATTCTTATTCTGAAAATAGGCCATACAAATATAAATAGAATGTTTACTAACATTACAAGGGCCAGGAACCCTTTCCTTAAACACACACACATGCACACACACATGCACACACACACACAAACACACACACACACACATGCACGATAGTAAATATTTTAGGTAAGAGAACCACAAATGATATCTGCTGGCTAAGCACTTAATTGTTTTGTATCCCTTATTGTTACAATGAACAATCTTAGGTCTAGAGTGAGTACACATGGCTCAGTGACTATAGTTCACTAACTGGGAATGCACTTTATGGTCTAGCACAAATATGAGGACATTGAATATATGTTAAGATGAATATCAACCTACATTTCTGTACTGCAAAGTAATATATAAATTAAAATAGACTGTATAGTTGATTTGTTTTAAAAACTAAACCATAAGGAAGGGACACAAGTTAAGAACACTATATGAAGAATGAATGATAGGGTTAAGACATGGAGGAGGAAAGTTGGTGCCCACAAATAACATGACATTTGCACAGGACTATTAATGAAAAAGAGATCAAATGACTTCTAGTTGGAAATCAGGCAATTTTGAAACTCATGGATAAAATATGTAGTCTTCTTTACCTCAGAGAAACTATAAATCATGAAAGAATTATAGCACATGCTGAAGCAACAATTCTACTTCTTTTTAAGTCATCATCTAAAAAAGCCACTGGAATTTCTGAAACATTGAGATGAAAATTAAGGTGGTGATGGATTCATTTTGGTAACATACAAATGTCACTATCAATGGAATGAGGTAAGTAAAGTATTGAAACCCTGAGAAATCTTTGAAGGCTGAATAAATGAAAAGTGATGCTACTAACAACAGAAGAGAGAGAAAAAGAACCACATAGACTCAGCAATTCAATGAATGTCTCATAAACAGGAAGGACAGAGACAAATCAGAGTGAAACTTAACCTTAGTATTCTTATGTAAATTGACATTTTAAAATATCAGGTGTGGAGTTGACTTTATATTGATGCTAATTTAGATTACAACAGATTCAGAAGATGTTTTTGTTCAAAAACAACTTTAATTTTAAAATTGAATGTGCTAGGATTGATGAGTGAAGGAAAGCTCTGGATCTCATTTGCTGCATACTTCAATGACTCTCTATGGCAGGACTGATGTTTCTTTATTAAATACTGCATATGTTCATTCTTTCCAGGACAACAAAGTGGATTAAAAAACACAATGAAGCTTCTGCCTCTATGACTAAAAACTCCATGATGTCCATTTCTGTTGTGAGATATTTGATTACACTGTGTAAAGATACATTGCTATAATTGGTTTAATAAAAAACTAACAGGCCAAAAGCTAGGCAAGAGTTATATAGGTGGAATTAAAGGCATGTGTCACCATTTCGAGGACCTGGAAGGCAGAGGCAGGTAGATCTTTGAGAGTTTGATGTCATCCTGGGCTACAGAGCTAGTTCCAAGATAGCTACAATTGTTAAATAGAGAAACTCTGCCTCAAAAAAACTAAAAAAAAAGGGTATATGTGGGATTTTTGGACAGAGTGGACAGAGGAAGATCTGGGAAGAAAAAAGGGGTAGTCACCAGCTGGACTCAGAGGAAGGAGGACATACAGTAGGAGAGGTAAAAACCATGAGCACATAGATTAATAGAAACAAGTGAATTCAAGTTCTAAGAGCTAGTTAGAAACAAGCCTAAGCTAAGGCCAAGCTCTTATAATTAAGAAATCTCTGTGTCATTATTTGGAGCTGGTGGGAAGGAAAGACTAATTATACATTTCTGTGTAAAGAGTTCCATTCTTGTTTTCCTTCAGTCTGAGGCTAATCTGCACAATTGATGATGCTTGTAATCCTACTCAAACAGCCAGCTGTCTTTACTACTGTGGACTCTTGAGTGTTGGATTCCCTCTCCCCTTCTTATATGATGATGGATGCCTTTTTATTGCTTCCTTCTCCCTGTGGATAGTCACTAGTGTCAGCAACATGGCCTAACATGACTGGTGTCATACTCCATAATGATAACTATTCCAAAGCATACATGACACAGAAAAGAAAGGGTAGCAGCAGTCACAGAAGAGGTCTGTTTTGCAATGTACAAATCAAGAATTCTTTGATTTTAAAATACAATTAATTGTAAGACTTTTAAACATATTCTTATTCTCAGATGTCTTAATTTATTATAAGCATGACTACTTTATACTCTACCTTCCAGATTTCTAATAAAGATTTTGTGAAAAGCATTTTCTCATATTAGACTAAATTTCAGCCACAGTTTTGACCTGTGTTTATTATAGTTTTATTGCTTTTACATGTGACACATTTTCTGTTACAGCAATATGTCTATTAGTGATTTGTTCTTTTAGAACCACCTAAAAATTGAGTTTCAGTTCTGAAAAAGAATGTGGTAATTTCAATATGTTCATTAGTAACATGAAGATTCGCCCAAACTTCAAAAATTGGTGCATTTGTTTTTTTCTATTACTCAGTTTGTTGGGGCAGAGGGTGGGGATAAACAAGCAGGCCTGGAATTTAGATTTCTCTTTTCAATTTCACCTGGCATCACTTCTAACATCGAAATTGACCAAGTAATAGTCAATTAGGTTGACTGCTGTCACTGTACATGTTAAAGAAACAGTAAGTATAGAAGCAGCCTCCCAAAGGCAGCTGCAGTAGGCAATGACTTATTTATTACAGAGACTTGTGTGCATGCAAGAAAACAGATCTAGGATGCTTAGCTGACAGCTGACTTTTATGAAAAGGACATTTGAGATTGATGACACTATAAACTTCCTTTGCTACTGTACCAATAAATAAATAAATAAATTGACCTATAAGAGAACAGAAGTTGAAATAGTCTATTTATATAACATGTTTTTACAAGCATTATTGGCTTGAGATGCCCAACAATCAGGCAGAATACCCCAGAAGTACAACAGACTAACTATATTTGATACATTTTATTCAAACTATAGTCAAGACTAATCAAAAATTCCAAAAAATTCTAAAAAATGAAACACCCATAAAAACAAGTTGGCCAAAAAAGAAAAATCTTTCTCATTTCAGTAAAGCATCTACTATTTGGCCTAAGGTATAGTCAACAATAATTATTGAAATATTATAAGCATATTCATTTTTAAAGAATCTAGATATAAAATACAGTTAATAGAAAAACTAGCCTGAATATAAAAAACTTACTTTGTGTTGCTTCAAAACACATTTCTAAGCATCACACTGTTTTAAGATCATTGTTAGATATGTCAGCCATCATTCTGCTGCAGCTATACAAATATGTTAGATAACAGATAGTTCTTCCATTTGAGGTTTAGGTATCTATTTTACTTAGAAACATTTTGAATCAGATTTAGTTCACAACTGTACTTAATACATTTAACTTACTTTTTTCCTTAACAATGCATTTTGCTAATTTTTAAATTTTTACTTTATTTTTATTTTATGTGCATGAGTGTCTTGCCTGCGTGTGTGAAATTATACCATGTGTATGCCTGGTATATACAGAGGCCATAAGAGAGATACCTTGGAACTGGAGTTACAGACAATTATTAACCATAACATTGATATTGGGAACCCAATCTGAGTCCTCTAAAGGACAGCAAGTGCACTTAATCACTGAGCCATCTTTCCAGTCTCTATTTTGGAGTTAATTTTAAACTTTTTCTTTTTTTAGGAGTTTTGTCATTATTATTTTGGGTTTTCTCTATTTTCTTTCTCATCTATATTTTTTCTATACCACCATTTACCTGCTTTTTTTCAATCTGTCCTTTAGCCACAAAAATAAAAACGAGCAGCAGCAACAACTTCTTTTTAAGAGAATAAGATAAAGTTTATTCTAGAGACACTTTGAGTGACCAAGGCTATAGAACATATTTAGGTTAACCAAAATTTCATGTTCTAACATGGGAACAGTTTAATAAAGTTTTCTACTTTTATAGAACAAAGAAAGTAATAAATCAAGGCAAGTTTAAAATGTATTGGTGGGTACATCAGAGAGGCAGGTATAGGGAAGTACACAAGGGACACTTTTATAGGTTCAAGATACTATCTAATGACATTCTTAGCTCTTAGGTTAGTAGATACTTCTGGAATGGTTTGTTAATAGTTTCCAAAGGATTTTATTCTTTAGTCAGAAGATGTTATTTCCAACACAATGGTGGGCAAGGAATGGCTCTTTCAAAAGCTAAAGCTATTCCAAGATGAGATGACTAGCCCTGGGAGCTACAACATTTCAATCTCTCCACAGTATTAAAGTGCTGTGGGATTATCCACTTGTACATTGTAAATATTTGTTTCTTCTACTGGTTTAATGAAATGCTGATTGGCCAGAAGGCAGACAGATGTTTGGGTGGGGCTACCAGACTAAGAAAATTCTGGGAAAAGGAAGAGTAAAGCAGAGATGCCAGGCAAATGGAGAGGAAGGAAGATGAAATGCTGTTTGAGAAAAGGTACTAAGCTGCTTGTCTAGTCATGGGTTTATTTAAGAGTAAGAGTTAAAAAGCAATAAGCCATAGCTATAAGCCAAACAGTTTGTAATTAATATAAATAAGACTTTGTGTGATTCTTTGGGTCTAAGAGACTGTGGATCTAGACCTTGGGCCTAGGATAGGTCAGAAACTTCATATTACAGTCAGTCAGTCTGTATGGACACAACTTCTTTTAGGGGTCCTCTTTCACAGTTCTTCCTAACTTATACATGCAGGGCCCACATATTATTTATTAAATGTTACAAGGTCTTTCATTGCTAAGAGGGCTAAGAGGGCTACATTTTTAGGATAGGACGTAGATGATGTTGAGTAGTGGGCACTACCCTTTAATTTCTTTATTGATCTCTCAAGAACTTTATTTATAGTTTTTTTTTAAAAAAATGTAAAGTATTTACTTTTTTTGTTAACTTCCTGAATTCTTTCTTTCACCATTATAGTAAAGAATATAATAAAAAGAAAGCTTAAACATGTTCAAGTTTACCACTATATAGACTAGAAACTAAGAAACCTGAGTTCTAGTTCTCACTGTCATTAGCTTTCTTATATTTTCCAGTAAATGACTTCATCCTCCTTTGAGCCTAGTTTTTTTTTTTAATATAAAATTAAGAAATTGAATCTGAAGACCTGTAATAATCCTTTGTCTCTAAAATTCCTCAACAGCAATTTGTCACACATTGCATAGGATAACAATTATATATTCCAAATTAGGTACACACAAACTGTACTGTAGACCTTGGATTGTAAGTTGATCCTATTATTAGATAATATATTAACTTGCTTTTATTCCTCTATTCTCGAGTGCTTCTATTCACAGTCCAAATTTTCAAGGAAAGAGACAATTTCCCTTTCACTGCAGAATGTCCAGTAATTATTGTAGTGCTTGAAACATCTAACATCTATACATAAATTACTCAGTATCACTGGGTTTTTGCCTTCTTAGTTAACAATAAAATGTAGTTTATTGAGTACAATATTTTTTGAGAAAAATTGACAGCCTGGTGGGAACAATACTAACTCAAGGCAAGATCAGACTGACTCATAAGAGAATCAGTGTTTATCTCCTAAGGAGTTCACTAGAACTTAATGCTAGAATTTTATGTTACATAAGTTTATTGACTGCTTATGTGACTATACTTTTGTTCTTATGGAAAATTGTGACTTTATGATCAAAGGCTTAAAAAAATCACAACTTTTGGAAACATGAAAATAAAGTTATAGAAATAATAAAAATTCTAATAACATATTTCTACCCCTCAAATTCCAGAGGAATAAAAATTACTACCACAATTTACATTTGCCCCTAACAATAAGATTTTAGTGAAGGGGCTCTATTAAAAACAGTTCTCAGATCCATAGGCTGATCTTGTAAAGAGAAAAGAGAAAAATATCCAGATCCATTATAGACCTCCAATTAAAATACTGGTATCTGTCTTGGCCACTTTATTTAAAGAGTACGCATTCTTTGCATCTTAGATTTTATATTTTGAGCACTTAATGATGATTAATTGTAAAGGACACATGTAAGAGTAGAATACAGCTAAATGATGCATTTGTAATTCATGTGAAACAACATAATTAGTTCTCCAAGGGTTCATCAATATATTATTCTACTAAACAGAATACTTGAAGGTCCCACTTGAGTTTTAAATGCAATATGAAGCCTTTATTTTAAGCATGGCTTCCTCTGTGTAATATTCTCATAATTATTTTCAAGCAACATGAAATATTAGGTTGATTATTTTTATTCTAGCTGTTAGCCCCTCATGCTGGGAAGAAAGCAACTTCACAAATTCATTCATTCATTTCCTGACAAAACTGAGATACTTGGAAGTCATAAAATGAGAAAATGACCAAAAGATCTGATTTGAAAATAATTACAAGAAAATATATTAAAGGAAAATAACTATTTTAATAGCTTATTTTTACTAAAGAGAAAATATTCTTATTGACTCCATGCACAAATGTAAATAACAATATATAAATAGAAGTCATCTTTATGTACCAAGTTTGATTCATGAAAATAAATTACCATCTTCCAATACACACTGAATTTTTAATATATGTTTTTAAGAGAGCTGTATTCCTCATTTTCATATATGTCAGTATGCAGAAGACAAACTCCTCTTTGTTGTGTATATTACATAAACATAATGCCATTACATGGTTTTTAAACTTCTAGGTTTAAAGTTAATGAGAACCACTCAGATGATATGTTTTACAAATATCCCACATTTCTGTCTTCAGAAACTCTACAATTTGGAATTTATATAGTAATGTAGTGCTTCTTGTACTAGGAACTGAACCAAAGGTCTTGCCTTTCATAGGCAAGCATTCTTCCTCTGAGTTCTTGCCTTGAACTACAGAAGGCTTTTGATAAAAGGCTGGTTAAGGTCATTTTATCTGCTATTCCTTCTAGACTTCCTGGTAATGTAATTTTTATAGACATTTGTCCAATTTTAGAAAATCTTTGACTCAAAGAATAGTTTACATTTCTGTATCATGCCCTGACAATGTGGCAAGTCCTATTTCAAAAAAAAGATGACAATTAGCAAGATTTATGTCATTGAGGACTATACATGTAAGACTTCTATCACTGATGTTGGGATTTGGGGAAGGATGACAGAACGCATCTGCTAAACTGCTCTAAACAGCAGACAGTAGTCACTCTTTACATAAACCATTTTCTTTGGGTTGTAATAAAAAGAAAGAAAAGCAAGAAACATACAAGTGAATTCACAGCAACAAAGCAAAGTTGACACTTGACACATTTGTGCAGAAGTGGGGGAGAAAGATCATATAAGTAAGTGAATAAATCATTTCAGAATGCACCACCCGTACCCCTAAAAAACAAAAGCAAAACAACAAAAACAGTGTCCTTGAATGGCTGCTGTGGAACCAGGGGTATCTCCTCTAGACTATGTATAACAGCTGTACTTTTATTTTTCTAATAGAAAAAATGGACAGAGAAGTACTATGTGAGAGGAGAATATTTTCTTTTTTTTTTCCTTTATTTTGTATTTATTAAAAAAAAAACACAGTAAAAAGAATTTAAAATGTGGAAGAGTTAACAATAACTATATAGAGGATAAGAATGATAAGCATGGCTTATCAAGGGTAGACATACAAATAAGATTGCTACACCTATATTTTCTTTGTGTTCATCTTTCCCTCTGAATTTTTTTTT
>PVIH01005696.1:89431-120473 GCA_004025045.1 Sigmodon hispidus | reverse complement strand
TGATGATATGGTGATGATGGTGGTGGTGATGGTGGTGGTGGTGATGATGGCGGTGATGATGGTGATGATATGGTGATGGTGGTGATGGTGATGATATGGTGATGGTGGTGGTAGTGATGGTGATGGTGATGATATGGTGATGGTGGTGATGGTGATGATATGGTGATGGTGGTGATGGTGATGATATGGTGATGATGGTGGTGATGGTGATGATATGGTGATGGTGGTGATGGTGATGGTGATGATATGGTGATGGTAGTGATGATGATATGGTGATGATGGTGGTGATGATGGTGATGATATGATGGTGGTGGTGATGATGATATGGTGATGATGGTGGTGGTGATGATGATATGGTGATGATGGTGGTGGTGATGGTGATGATATGGTGATGGTGGTGATGGTGATGATATAGTGATGGTGGTGGTGGTGATGGTGATGGTGATGGTGGTGATGGTGGTGGTGGTGATGGTGATGGTGGTGATGATGATGACACTGACAACATAACACGGTTCATCTGGGACAGCAGTAGTCCAGAGACCCCTAATTTGATCAGCACTCAGGTAGGGGTAGGTGGGAACAGTGGGTGGTCTGGACATATAGAAACGATGATATTGCCATTTTACTCTCTAAGGGATCCAAACTGGAAGTCTGGGAAGCAGGAACAGACAAAAGCCTGATCACCAAGTGGCTCTTTGATTTTTGTTCAGTGCCCCAGCACTAATGTCATCTACAGATGCTCTGTTATTGTTCAGAAAGTGTCAACTCACGAACCCTGGCTGTCCCCAGCCAGGGATTGGACAGAAAATGAAACTTGGTGCCCATCCATTAATTCTGAGTCTATTTATTGAGTATGACCTTGTACTGTGTCCTGGGGATTTGGGTTGTGACAAATCAGACAATATTGGTCCACATTGTCTGTCTATTCTGGGGAGTGCGTCCCCTTACCCTGACCTAATCCTAGTACAGGCAAAGACAGCCTGACCCTCAATGGGAGCATTAATACAGCCCCTCATGTATCCTTTCTTCAAGCTCATGTACCATCGTCCTTGCAGCAGGTGGGAGGAGAGTATACCTAGGCCTGTGGTGGGGAGATGTTCCCAGGCTCATTTCAGCAGCACCTGCCCCCAGCCAGGGGATGGTGGTCCAGGGGTGTGGGTGTGTGTGGGTGTGTGTGTGAAGCATGAGGAGAGGAGACCTCAAAAGCCAGCTGATGCAGGCTTAGTCAACGGAGAAAAGGTAGGCCTCTCTAGGCCTGGAAGTGGGAAGCCCTGATCCTTTGTCCATTAATCAGGCAGACTGTGTCTGTGGTCACTGGGATAGGCCTTCTTCCTTTATAAAAGCCCATGATGCCCATCATGCAGATTCATGCCCAGTTTCCTCTAGTCCTGCCCTTCACGTGGAGCCATTATCAGGTCCTCGCCAAATGGTGTACACTTTCTCTTCTTGGACCTTTGCACAAGCTGTTTTCTGGGCCTGGAGCACCCTTTCTTCACCTCATACTACCAACTTTGACTCAGCCCTCAGCCCTCCACTCAGTGATCACCTCTTCTGTCTCTCCGTGCCTTGCTGCCTGTGCTTCCTCTAAATACAGTGATCACACTGATTGCAAGTAGATTGTGCCTCTCTGGAGAACAAGATGCATAGGTGGATATATGTGAGTGCATACGTGAATGCATGGATGGATGTATGATGGATGGATGTATGGATGGATGGGTGAGTGGATACATGAGTGGCTGGATGGATTAATGGATGGATGAATTTGTGTGCATGAATGACTGATGAATGGGTAGGTGGATGGATCGGTGGGTGGATGCATGGATAATGGATGGGTGGGTGGATGGATAGAAGGATGGATGTATGGATAATGGATGAATAGATGGGTGAATACATGTATGGAGGGTTGGATGGCCTGGATGGTTAGATGATTGGATGGGTGGATGGATTCACAGATTCATGGATTAATGAATAGATAGATAAATGTCCAAGAATGTATGCATGCATGCATGCCTGTGTGGATGACTGATGGATGAATAAATAATGCATGAGTCTGTATGTATGCATACCTGGACATACCGATGCATGTGTGGATGACTAATGGATGGATGACACACATTTTTTATCCATTAATCTATGAATCCACCCATCCATCGTCAGTCATTTGTATAGGCAAGCATGTACCCTTCATTGACCACCTTTCTTCAAAGGTAGTAGCCTGCCCAGTCCATTTGCATACATGGACTTCTCTGAGCCCTTTGAAAGCCCTGGTAAAGTGCAATATCCCAGTGTCAAGGACATTGCCACCATCCAAAAGGATCAGCAGGTAACTTAGGCCTGTGAAACCTGAGTTTCCTTTCCAATGAGCCACTGTATACCATGCATCTCCTTCACACGGTTCCAGGCTCTCACAGAAGCTGAGAGGCCGCTGTCAGGCCTAGACAGGAGCCTCAGACAGGAGTGATTCCACTAGGAAGCACTAAAAATAGGATTTAGCCCAGGGCTGCCGGTCTGAGAGTCCCTGCTGCATAACATGAGGGGCTGGGCTAGATCAGAGGTTTGTAAAATATTTGTAGTGGAGAGCAGCTTTGTTCAAACAGAGCTGTACATGGAAACTCTCAGTAGAATGCAGATAAAAGCAGAGTAGGTCTGATTGAAGCTGGAGCCTGGGTGGGTGGGCAAGAGGGAGGGGCTGGTGGGCCCTTTCCAATTCCCCTTTTCTTCGGCACCTGGCAGGGATCTGTTGGATTTCTTAGGTCTGGAGTCCCTGAAAGGGTGAATCTCATCCCAAGAGATGGGATGACACAGGCTAATTGGGGTCACTTGGAGGATGCTGGGGACCTGAAATTTCTGAAGTCCATCAGCCTTACCTGGAGAAGATTCTGCAGGGTTTCTAAGGCAGCACATGGATCAGGCCGTACCTGTTACGGGATCCCTCTCCAGGGCCTGTGTGACCCTGCCTGGGTCTTTCTCTGACCATGCCCTCCAGAAGGGTGGGTCAGGGATACATGGAGTTCCTCTGCCTTTTAACTCCAGGTTAGTGGGATCTCAATTCTGCAGTTTACTTTGGAATCCACATCCAGAGTCTCTGTGCATGGCTCAGCACAGACTGGGGTATACACAGAGGGAGACTGGGCAGGATCTGGAAATCCCAGCCTAGCTCCAGCATGGTTAGAGTTGTGGAGAGCTGTTTTGGGCATGGCTGGGGACCTGGTCCTCAAGGTACTAATGGTGCCCTAAGTCTGGATGATTTTAGGCTATAGGTGGACTCTTTCATGCTGTTACAGAAGACCATGTCACTAGGTCCTGGGGATGAAGGGTAAAATATAGAAAAGAGCCCGGGACCTCAGGAAAGGGGTGCATGCTCTGAGCAAGAGGAGGGGGCTGTGGTTTGGGGGAGTCTGGAGATCAAAGGGAAGTGCTCAGGGTGTCTGTCCCTTCAGAGATACTTATTGCTTCGGGATGGGTCTTTTGAGACATAGTGTTCAAGCTACCTCAAGGTAGGATTTGTTCTTTGGGGTCTGGTTTGGGGGAAGACTCCATTCCAATGCCTCTTCCCTGAGAAATGCCTGCTCTCCAAGCCTCTGTCTCCACTGTGACCTCTTTTCACCCTACTTTCCTAGCTAGTGGTTTAAAACATGACCTCTGGCTGCAGATCCAGGGCCCAATCTACCCCCAGATGGGAACTGGGAACCCTAGATCAATGTCCCAGGAACGCCCTGCCTCAGCTTCCTCGTTCATACCTTATGGTGTTGGATGAGGTGATATTGGAGGGTCCCTGGAGCCGGGCTGCTCCAGAGGACTGAGCTTGGAAGCTGAGCTCTGTGCCTCCCTTGTGCCCCTCCCTCCAACTCTGGTGAGCTGGAAGCGAAGGAAGCCAGGCGCCTCCAGGATTTCACAACAAAGGCTGTTAGTCTCCTCAAGTGGACTCTGGAAGTCCATTTGGCTTATTAGCAAACGCTCTTGGCACAGCTCATAGGAAGCAAATTGGATGGGAGTTCACGGAAGTCAGGGGACCTGTTTATCACCTCCGCTCCCTCACCTGTCACTGCTCCAGGCTGCTGAGGACAGCCAACGCTGGACTTGGAGAGGAGGGGCCAGAGGAAGTCATGACTCACCTCTAGAAAACCGGCTTGTACTGACTTCAGGCTGCCCTTATCCTGGGCGCAGGGACCTGCTTTGGGCTTTGAGCTCTTTGGTGGGCTGACCACAACATGGCCTTGGCCAAGGTCTTTGTGTCTGGGCCTTGGCAAGTAGGGTGTCAGGTATTTTCAGCTGGCTCACAGCTCTCGTTAGCCTCCCAGTCCTGGTCCTTACCTTTCTCAGCTGTCAAGTAGGGACAATCCCCACTTCCTGTTCACTGAGCACTTATGCAGAGCCTCATTCTGTGCTAAGAACAGCATTGGGGACCCAGGCTATCAGGAGTATTGTAGTGGTGAGTACCTGGTACCTTAGACACCCGCCCCCTCCACTCCTGCATCCCCGACACTGGCAGTGGTAGCTGCAGATCAGCCTAGGCTGAGACACCTGCTTTGGCTCCTTCCTCCCTTCCCTTCTTCTTCTTCACCCTCTCGCCTTCTCAGAGATCTCTCCCCTACTGCCTCATGCCCTCCCCTTGCATTCCTATTCCAGCTCTCACTTCCAAGCCACCTGGCCCTGGACAGGCTGTGCTTGCTAGGCCTTTTTCTATAAGAAGAGGGTGCACAAAACGTAGACTAGGGAGGTGGGTTAGCAGGGTAGGGGTGGGGTGAGCTGGTGAGCACAGGAGGGATTCCAGAAAGGCTACAATAGTGACTGTATCCTCCTCTAGAGCAGGGGCCCGGGGACAGCCTCCTTCTATGGCTGGCCGAGTCCATCTGTCCAATCCATAGGATGGAGAAGGCCAAGGCCCATTTGCCCTGACAATATCTTCAGGGTCTCTCTGTCCCTCCCCAACCACTCACGTCTTCTCTCCACGTATCTCAAGTCTAGCATTATGCATTTAAACCTCACAACCAGTGTTGGACACCTTGACCTTCCTCCTCCATACTGGCAAAGTCTTGTGTCTAGCACTCATCCTTTGCTCCTGCCCCTGCTGTAGCTCTCCACTGACCCAATGAACTTGAAGACCCAGAGTCTGGAAAAGATCCCCTCTGAGATCAGACCACCCACCTTGGCTTTATCTATTTCTTCACATTTACCCACTTATATATGTCCACATGTGCTCGTCCACCCACCTCTACCCACAAACACTCCCCAACAAGTACCTGTCCACAGGTACCCACTCATAAGCATTCACTTGCATCTACAAAAGCATCCACTTGCATGCAGCTTGCATGTTTATGTGCAATACACATGCTGCCATGCACCTGGCAGTTTCCCTCAACTTCTCTGGAGTCACACCTGGTTCAACTCCCAGAGCCGTCACTTAAGAGTGGAATGGTGCACAGGTCCCTAAGCCCTAAAGTAGCCTTCTTTTCCTGGGTGGGGAGGTTCATGGAGTCTATGAGAGCTGGGGACAGACTCTGTGAGGTAGGGGTAAGGAGTGTAGACATGGAACTGAGGAGAAAGAGCGAGACAGGTCATGTGACAGGGGTGGTGTCTTAGTATGTTCTGAGCTGCTGTAACAAAACACCAGAGGCCCAGTGTAGAGAGAAGAGGTTTGTTTAACTCAGGGTTCTCTAGATTCCAGAATAAGGCACAGTGAAGCACTGGCTGGCTCAGGTGAAGGCCTTCTGTGCTGTTATTATTTGTTCCTTGAGTGAATTCCTCAACCTTCTAGCCAACCGCTTCCACTTGCCTCCCCTGTATCACAGCAGAGACAGGGGGGTAAACAGGTGATTCTATAACCATAGGCCGGTTGTCTGCCCCTGTATGGGAGGGTGTTAGCGCCCCCCCATGCTGTTGCAGGGACATCCAGAGGGCAAGCTGGGTGCTGTCTCAAAAACAGAAGTGAATAGTGGGCTGATGCTTAGGTCAGAGAAGAGCCAGGGCCAAGGCCATGGCTCTGGTGCCTTCCCACAGGATAGTCTGGGTCCTTAGCCAGCATCACCACGGCCTGAAGACAGCTCCGGAGGAGGGAAGCGCTCAGTGCCTCTCTGTGCCCCTCCCCCCAGTATGCTCCAGCAGGCTCAGCATGGCTGGTACCTTCCTTTCCATGTTCTTCCCGGCAGCCAGCACTGGCCATGCCCCTGTCCTCCACTGAACTGGCTCTTCCCCAATATCAGCCTCTAGGTCTCCCAAAACTCTATTCCCTCGGGGTGGAGTCCCCATGTCACAAACATAAGCTTTGAGACAGAAAGGTCTGCTTCACCCCTAGCCCTCTGGGAGGGCATTTGGGTAACTGTCTGGGTGTCACCCTCCCTGTGGACAGCCACAGCTCTTCCTCCAAGATGACATTAAGGAGACAGACAAGAAGAATGGAGTACTTGGCCTGCTCTCTGAAGACAGCACCTGATGCTACCCAAAGCCCTCTCTGCTCTTGAAGCATGGGTTTGTTGTTGTGTGCATTTGTGTGTCCATGTGTGCGCATGCGTGAGGAAACCGGAGGGTAGCCTCAGGCATTACTCCTCAGGGGCTGCCCACTTTGTATTTTGAGACAGAGTCTCTCACTGGCCTGGAGCTTGACAAACAATCTAGGCTGTTTGTAGCCAAGCTTGTCATACACCCAGGTTTTTACATGGGTGTTGGGGACATAACCCAGGACAGCATGGCAGCCGACTGACCATGTCCCCAACCCCTGTTGCATAGATTTTCTTATCTTGTGCGAGACCATGCAGCTCAGTTTCCTACAGAAACTCCAGAGTTTTCCAGAACATTCCAAGTCATTTCAAAAATGTGTTCTGTGAAACAACAGGGTTTAGTTGGTGCAGCAAAGAAATGAGTCTGTTGGCTTCTGGGTCCTGCCGTAGCCCCTAGTGGTCCTAAAGCAGGAACCCAGAAACCCAGCTGCTCCCTGCTGGGTATATCCACTCACAGGCACCAGGGTAAGGCTGGAGGATCCCCATGGCTCTCCACTCCCTCATCTGTCACCAGCATCACTGTCCTGAGCTCCAGGGACCCCAACTGGGGTCAAGGTGCTAGTGAAGTCAGTCTGTGAGGCAAGTCTTTAATTTTCCAATCAGCAGGGAACTGGCTGCTCTCTGTCCCCACAGGGAGCAGTGAAGCAATTGAACGGTGCAAAGCTTGATTCTCTGTACCCGTGCTGGTAAGGCCTGCTCCCCGCCAACCCCACAGGCCTGTTCTCCTGTCTCCTGGTGGTGGGGAGGATATTCTCTCCCACTCTGTAGAAGAAGAATCGAGGCTCAAGACATGGGAAGACAACAGGGTTGTCTGGCTCCTGGGATGGAGACAGGGATGGACCATATTCAAACTTCCTGGTGCCATGTGGAGCTGTGACCTGAGGTCACAGACACCCCAAGGATTAGAGTCTCTCATCCCTGGCAATTGTTGCTTCCCTCTAGTTTCCTCCATGGTCTTCACTTCCCGATGTGGCCTGGGAGGTCTTGTTGCTATGGCTTCCTTCCTTCATTATTTCCTAACCGTGCATCTCGGTTAAATAATGTAGTCTCCCTGTGCTTCTCTCTCCCTGTCCATCAAATGCAGATGATAAGGGGTTTTTCCTCATGAGGTCAGCAGTGGCTCTTTAGGATGCTCTTGCAAATGCCAGCCCTCTGCTCCACCCCCTGGGCTGCTTTTATTGGCAAAGTGTGTCCAGTCCCTGCCTGCCAGGAGCACACTTTCCTAGAGGTCACTCTGACACTGGAGCCACTTGTTGGGAGAGATTGGGGTGGCCACTGGGCAGCAATAGCCTGGTGCATGCGTGTGCGCATGTGTGTGCATGTGCATGTGTGTGTGTGCAGAGCATGTGGAAGTCCAGCCTTCTTGTCTTCAGGTGGGACAAACTGCAATGCCATTTCTTCCCCTGCTTTCCTGAGGCCCAGGTTGAAGCAAGCCTTTCTCTGGATGGCATCTCTGCCTGAAATCCTCCCAGCTCCATTCTGTTCCCCTGAGACCTCTCCCCTAAAACTCACTCACATACATGTCCCTATCCCCACAGTCTGCTTCTAGAAAGCCCAAGATAATGGTTAATATGTCTAAGGGACGACAAGATGGCATGCTCTAATCACTCCTATAAAGTGGGTGTCATGAGCAGCCGACCATGCTGCATTGTAAATATTTAGTTTAAATAGCCCATTACTATCATCACTGGGTCAGTCACTGTTGCTGGATGGGTCTGCCTGGACTAAAGAGGAAGTTAAAAATGGAGCAAGAGCAGAGTCAGAACCAGACAGCTTTATTATAGAGGGCTCTTAGCAAGCTGGGTATAGTGGCACACACCTATAATTCAAGCACCTGGAACGTGGAGGCAGGGGCATTAGGAGTTCAAGGTCACCCTCAGCTACATGAGACACTGTCTCAAAAGTAAAAACAGAATGTGGAGGAGGGTATTAGCAACTAGAAGTGTAAGTTCCAGATGTTTCCAGCTGGTGATGAGTTATCGAGATAGACCAGGTGACCGTGTAACCCTGTATCGTATCAAATAATAATCTAATAAAAGGAGCAGTGGTTGAGGACATGGTTCCATGATAGATTTATTGTCCAGAGCGCTCATGTTATTGTGCTCCATCCCTAGCAATGGAAAAACTGAAATCAATAAGCAGCAGACAGACTTCACCCCAGAGCCCAGCTATGATGGATATGCTGTAGCTACTTGGAGGACTAGAGTGAAAATGGTATCAGCTCTGAAGGGAAGTGAACTGTGATCTACTGGTGATGTCTGCACAGGTACCGGACAAGGGAGTGTTGGTGGCTGTGCAGAGTACCGGCCATTGATGGATAGCTGAGGTTGAAGAATCTTCTCTCAGGCTCTGGTGCCTAGGATGCGATTCTCAGGCACTCATTGGAGAGCTCTGCTGGTATGTAGAGCAGTGAGGGCAAGTCAAGAAACATGTGAGGAAAGCCAGGTAGAGAGGAGCCGAGGCCTCCTGCCTAGTCCAGCTCGACCCTCAGGATGGTCCTTGGTATAGGGGTATGTGGATGAGAAATGGCAGAGACAGAAAAGAGAGTCAGGAAGGCGCTGAATGAATACTCACTCAACTGCTCTGATTTTATTTTCTGTGGGCTTTTATACCAAGCAAAGGGGAGGGGCAAGTTCAGACAGGTGTAAACAGTTATTCAATTCTCAAAACATAAGACACCTGGTAACCATAGCTTTGGCCAAAGCATCCTGTTATGCAGCCTTACGGAGCAAAACAAGCTCCTGTTCTGACCTTGCATCAGGATGGAATTGGGCCACACTACAGAGTCTCTGTGGCCCCTACAGCCTGCCTGGACTGCCCTCAACTTACCAGGGCAGAAGACTTGGGATGAGGTCTAGCTTTCCACTGCCCACAGCCCCAGCCAGCCCCTAGCCTGCAGCCATCAGGTTAAAAACCCAGAATTCTAACTCGGAAAATAGAAGGCTGGATGCTTCTAGTTTTTTTTAAGCCACTGTGGTTTGGGAGGGTAATGAGTTTTGTTGTGGAAGGGTCCCTGCTGTGGGTGATTGGTCCCTAGATCCCGTAGGACTTATGAAAAGCAAGGAACATGACTCTCCAGATTGTCTGGGAGATGGGAAGTGGCTCCCTACTGATTTCCATCTGCCTCTGTCCAAAGGCCTCCTCAGCTACTCATTCACTGTTCCCTGCACCTGTGTGTGTGTGTGTGTGTGTGTGTGTGTGTGTGCGCGTGTGTGTAGTATCTCTGGGAGCACCCCACATCACCAAGGGCATGGGAAGGACTCTAACACAAAGCAGAGGATTAGGTGATGTGACTGAACCCCAGCCACAGTATTCATGTTGGTAGAAAGAGGTGGGGCTGAACTGTGACATAGGAGGCATCTGCCACACTGAGCCGCAGTGAGGCTGTCTGTGCAAGCAGCCCCTGGCCAAGTGGCCCCTGTGGCAGGAGAGATGGTGGCAGGTGGTGTCCACGCTGGACAGGTCAGCCACCTGTGTGCAGCACAAGAGAAGCTGTTTCCTGTCCTTCGGTGTAACTGCAGAAGATGAGGCCCTGGTCATGGAGGAGGGGAGACCATCCTGCAGAACCCTTTCCAGGCAGGGGCTCATCTCCCCACCTCCCTGTAGAAGGAAGCTGGGCTGTGTTGAGCCCTGTTGGAGAGGGCGGGGGTAGGAGGGAGGAGGTAAGGGAGAGGAGGAAGAAGAGAGGGATGGAGAGAGACAGTTGCTTGGCCCTGACTCCAGCAGATTGGGTCCTGGCATATGGCCCAGCACTGGGGACAAATCCTGGCCCCCTTTCTTCCCGGCGGTACCTTGCTGGAGCAATAATCCTATTCTTTGAAAGACTGACAGAAGAACCACAGGGCCTGGGGCCTCGCTTCCTGAAAACTGGCCCAGGGCAAGATTTCTTTTTGCTGAGAACATCAGATGGAGTTTCTGAGAGAGGTTTCAGGTCTGTGATTACAGCATCAGCCTCTGGCCATTGCCAGAGACCTCATGACACCCTTGTGTTCTGCCTGTGAGCAGAGCTGGTCCCATTTTACAGATGAGAAGGTGAGGCCCAGTGAGGTAAAATGCTTGTTTGAGGTCACAGCAGATGCCAGGAGAGGGTGCAATGGGACAGTTTTTAAATGCCCCCATATGCTAACTCATGTATGAGAAGTGGTGGTTGGAGTCATAAGCCAGAACCCTGGGACCGGGCCTGAGCCACAAGCATGCTCTCACTGGAGCATCAGCTTTCCCTTTGGATTGGAAGGGGCTGGAAGTACAGATGGGGGATGGAGGCTACTGTCCTACCAACAGGACCCTGGCTAATAGTCACAGGGAATGATCTGCCCAGGCCTCAGTCAATGCAAGTAAGCTTGTAGACAAACTTGCTGGGCCCCAAACTTGAAGGCTGGCACAGCTAAACCATTCCACAGTGGAGGAGAAAGGGACTCTGAGAGGCTACTTAATTTCCTTGAGATGCAGAGCTCGAAGGTCTGGAAGCAATATTTGAACCCAGGCACGTGTAGCCACCAGGTCCAGATTCCTGTGGTTTTATTTGGGTGGCTTTACCTGTTACCACCGCTGAGTATCTCTCTCTCATTTGCCTGGTGTGATGACAGGTAATTTGACGAGAGGTGTCTCAGCATCCACAAGCTCTTTTTATTTGCAAGTGAAGAAAACCCTGTACCAGTTTCTATATTCACTGTGGCGACAAGATGCCCGAGAAAAAGCAATGTAAGGCTCACAATTGAAGGTGAGGTCCATCATGGCGGAAAGGCATTGTGGCTGGAGCAGTCCGCAGCTGATTACATCATACCTGCAGTCGGGGAGAAATGAATAGGACGTGGGAGTGGGATACCAAAACTCAAGGCCTGCCCCCAGTAACCCTTTGGCCAGAGTGACCACACTTTATCCCTCTAAGCTGGGCCTTTCCCACGTGACTGCCCCCAGACTCCTGCTCACCCCAGTGGACAAAGACCACCTTCCTCCTGAAGTCTATGTAGTCAGAAGGTCTCTGATTGGCTCTCCTCTTACATACACTCATGGGCCAATCAGTGCTTTCAGGGCGATGGAATTCTGTGATTGGCCAGGCACAGGTCACATGTGTATGGTGGCCAGTCCAAATCTTAGAAGCTCTCCCGTACCCAGAACCCCAGAACGAGGTACAACAGCGTCTCAGATGAGATCACAGTTGTCAAGAGGTTGAGGGGAATCCAAACCACAGAGCGGGGGAAGTGACCCTGAACCTGTAATGAAGCACCTTGGCTGTGCAGGGCTGTCAAGAGACGGAGCCCCACCCTGAGGTCAGGGCAGTTACATCTGTCCCGGGATGGCCAGGTTTAAAAGAAGCAGTCAGTTTGAACAATAGTCACAGGCGGTGACAGAGAAGTTGACCCGGGTTGTGGTGATTAATTTTGGAGTGTGTAGTACAGGCAGCAATTGCCCCTGGAGTTCAGAGAGGATGGCTGAGACTGTGGTGCTGTGAGGAAAGTGGGTCTCAAAGTGAGACTTCAAGGTTGGCCTTGAAGAGCAGCCAGGAAGAGCTGAGGAGATAGTGAGCAAGAGGCAGGGCCCGCAGAGACTGTGAGCTCCGAGCTTCTGTGGTGTAGAAGAGTTTGCAAGTTCAAATCTCAGCTCTGGCACTGAGGAGCAGTGCAGCCCTGGACAAGTTACCTCTCTTCTCTGATCATCAGGGCTTCCAAGCATAGATTGGAAGAGAGGGTCCCCGATCTGCCTACCTCGCTTGGTCATTGTGAAGACGAAATGAAGTTATGTGACAGCAACTTTTGAATATAAGCCATGGTTATGGATGGCCAGCCCCTGCACATTTGTCCTTAGCTGGGGTTCCCTGGGGTCAAAAGAAAACTTCCTTCATAACTCCGCTATCAACCCCCTTTGATGCACTCTAAAATGGATTTGAAGCCCAAGTCACCTGTCACCTACCCCAACAGCTTTGTGCCTTGAACACCCCTGATGGGGCCACAAACATGGGCCTCATGCAAAAACCCAGCCCACAAGAAAAGAATTGCCGCAGAGAATTGTAGGTGGCCTATTAAATGTAGACAAAATGGCTTTTTACAACTATATTCCTGAAGGTTAGACTGTTTATCTTTAACCTAAGGGACAGTTAGAAATGGCCATATAAACCATCCCTCCCAGTGACCTACTTACGAGGTGGAATCTATGGAAGGCCATTGTCCTCTGCTGTCACCCTAGTCTATAAAAAGTCCCTTTGACACGAGGGCATGTGTGAGGCATTTCTGGAGTTCACTAGGTACTTTTAATTCTTGTGTCCTTATTTCATAGTTCAGAGTTTGTGTCTTCCATCACCAAAAAAAAAAAAAAAAAAAAAAAAAAAATGAGGAGAAGGGAAACGACCCATAGAGCCTTCGCGTCCAAATTACTATTCACCTGTATTTGGTAAAAGTTGTATATTCTTGCCCTCTAGAAAAGTGAGTATCTCACTTAATATTGTTAAGAAAGCATGAGAAATCACAAGTATCTCTTGAGCAGAACTTTTGATAATTAAAGCATCAAAGTCTCTAAATTAAGAAGAAGAAAAAAAGAACCCAGTTCAGTGCACGGCCTGAGCTGTCTCAGTACCTGCAAATGCTTTCCCCTTTCCAGGATGCCCTTAAGGGACCACTTAATATTTAGAGGCAGGATAGGGGCGGGTGGGTCAGAAAGTGGAGCACCTTGATTGGTCAGAGACCGGTCATGTGACCAGCAAGGGTTGAAAGGTCTGTTAGTCCTTCCTGCCCAGTCAGCCAAATTAATCCTGGTCAGATCTAGCTCTGGATTTACCTAAGAGCTAAGGATGGTGTTGCCACTGACAAAGGACTTCCTTAGGGGACACCTCCAGGGCCCATCTGATCTACAAGTCCCCAACTCTCCACTTGCTGATTCTTGATGGCCGTTTCCTCTGATCTTGTTTGCTGTAATGAACCCTGTCCTAGCTCCATTTCTGTGGCCGTGGTAAAGTGCCCTGACAAAAAGTAACTTGAGAGCAAAGGAGTTTATCTCAGCTTCCTTCATTGTGGGGAAGTCAAGGCAGGAAATTCAAGTAGCTGGTCAGATCATGTGTCACCCCCACAGACAAGAGCAGAGAGAAATAAATGCATGCATGCTCCCTCAGCTCTGTAAACACAGGGTGCCTAGTGAATGGTGCCACCCACAGTGGGCAGAGTCTCCCACATGGATTAATTTAAGATAATTTTCGATATACGTGCACACAGGTCAACCCAATGTAGACAGTCCCTCACTGAGACTATCTTCCCAGGTAAACTTTTTTAGGTTATGTAGAGTTGACAATCAAAGCTAGCCCACAAACCCTCTCTCTTATAACTCAGTATATGATGGGTGGAAGGGGACTTTTCAGAGAGCTGCAGGAGATGTCTTTGGCTATATAGAAGTTTGGGGTGTCACTTCTTTCCTGAGGTCAGCCTGTTCTCTGTATCTGAGGGTTGTCCCTGACAGCTGCAACCCAAGTGAATGCAATGTTCCTTGAAAATAATACCATATCAGTTTTGAAAATGCACAGACCATTTCCTAGATAATAAATACATTCTCTTTGACTGTCCATGATGAATTTACACCTAGTTGGTATTATGTATCACCTAGAGATGATTTAAATTATACTGGGAGCTGCAGGGTTTGTACAGATATTTTTCACACAAAGTGTGAACATCCATAGAGTTTGGTGTCCTGGGTGAGTACCTGGAACCTCCTTCCTTCCTTTATCACCTCCTGCAGGACAGCTGGATTTAGAATTCTGGTGAGTGTGTGTGTGTGTGTGTGTGTGTGTGTGTGTGTGTGTGTGTGTGTGTTGAGGGGTGGTAAAAGTGCCATGGACTTCACCAAGGACTTGGCACAGATGGGTGTTGGAATTGAGGAGCAATCTGATGCTGGAGAGAAGCTGTACTACTATACTGTAGAGAGCAGAGAGAGGTGGTGTTTGAAGTCCAAGATGTTGAGCATAGTGGGGAAGGCTGGACCCCAGCATCCCTGATGCTGCTTGGCTGCAGTGTGGAGCACAGGCAGTCACAACTGTCAAAGAAGTGTGCCAATGATGAAAGACTTTCAGCCCTTCTGCTGCTGGTGGGGTCTCCTATTGGTCTCCTATAGGTGTTACTAGAGGCTACTTGTTAGAGGACTCTGAAACTGACCTGCTTGAACAGGTGAGGAATCAAGGGTGGGTCCAGAGGTCAGGAGCAGATTGGTCCCTCTGTCCAAAGTTGGTCCCTCTTATGGCCCAAGATAAGGTGTGTGTGTGTGTGTGTGTGTGTGTGTGTGTGTGTGTTTAAGTCAGGAATCAGCTCTATTGCTCATCCATTTTGTCTCTCAATCAAATCCAGAGCTTGCCACATTGGCTAATTTTGTTCGCCAGCTCTGGGGACTCCCTGTTTGCCTTGCAAGGCTGGAATTTCAGGCAGACTGCACACATATCCCATATTTATGAGGGTTCTGGGCATCCAAACTTAGGTCCTGACACTTACATAGCAAACCCTTAACCACTGAGCCACACCCCCCACCAGTGCCCTAGACTTCATCTTTTAAAGGGACCACACCCTTAGAAATTTCCACTCTGGAACCAAACCTCGCAGACAGGATGCTCCTTGTGAGACAGAACCTCCCCTAAACCATGACACTTCTCTGTCACTTCAGACTACCTCCTTGACTTTCACCACGTCTGAAGTCTGCTTGTACTGTTGTTTCTTTTCATCCACTTTATTTCTGAGCACATTAATACATTTAGTTACTAAGATCACTCCCTCTCACGGTTGTGAATAGAAAGCCAGGATGAGCTGCCATCCACAGGAATAAATCCCCCAAGGAACTGTGTTAATTAAGTCCTGGTGAGCCCCTGAAGCTCGGGCAGTCTGTGAGCACACGGCTGCTGCTTACAAAAGGAAAATAATGGAAACAAGTAGAGAGAAGAGCACCAGGGAGGTCCCTCCTCGATGTCATCAGAGAGACCAAAATAGAATTGTCGGGGGATTAGCTCTGACCCCGTGTGACTCCATGCCATCTATGACGCCTCTCTCGTTTCTCTCTCCACCTGGAGTCAGATTGGAGGAGTCACATGATGCTGCCACTGTAGTGCTACCGACACAGGACTTTTCTTACCTGAGTGGTCTGTAATCTCTTCTCACAGCTTTTGTTCTCCTTTTGTTTGGGACTTCTAGCCCCATTTTCATGCTTCTGGGGATAGAGAAACCACTGATGTGCTAAGCCACACGGTGTGTGTGTGTGTGTGTGTGTGTGTGTGTGTGTGTGTGTGTGTCTACTTGTAGCGATTCAGAGGTTAGCATTAGGTTAATGTCTTCCTCAATCACTCTCCAGTTTATTCTTTGAGGCAGGGTCTCTCATTGAATGTGGAGCCCACTGACTGACTGGCCCACAAGCCCCAGACGTCCTTCTGTCCCAGCCTTCCCAGGGCTGGAGTTGTTGACACACAGCACCTCGCCTGGCTTTTATTCATGCACCGAGAATAATCTCAGGTCCCAGGCTTGCACAGCAAGCACCCCCCCTCCCCCAGCCATCCTCAGCACTCCACATTATTTTGATTAATGAAGTCAACACCCGGAAATGAAGGCCATTCCCACAAATACTTTATCTGCTGAATAAATGCAGAGACAGCCTGTGTGGATGCCTTCACCTCATTCGGGAAGATTTTTGTTTGTTTGTTTGTTTTTAAATGATAAAGCACTAACAGTTACTTATAAATAGTTATGGCATACCTGTCACTCGTAAGTGTCAACATTTATGACTTAATGACATGGTTTTTATACTATGACTGATACTTGTGGCTGTTTATCTGCTTGCAAGCATGTGTAGCTGAATTTGAGGTAAATATATCTAAGTTGGGTGCATATGATGTTAAATTATATGTTGCATATGATCTACTTTTAAATGTGTGTGTGTGTGTATGTGTGCATTGTGTGTTTCTTTGGTATTTATCACATGTCAGACTCTGAGAAAAGTCCTTTCCATGACTTTAATCTTCACGGCAGCTCCAGGGGACAGTGCTATTAAAACAAACCATAAGAACACACCCTCTTCCTTTTTCCAGAAAGAAACTGAATCTCAGAGAAGTCCAGCTACTTGCCTAAGATTGCACAGAATTGAGATTGTATTTTCATGAGTCCAATACCAGACTCCATGAGGGCTGACTGCCTCCCACAGGGAAACTGAGGCCGGAAAAGGAAAGAGGCAGGACCCACTTTGCTATATTTGTGGCCACTGAAGTCTGAGAAGAGGCCCGTCGTGCCCCTGACTGCCCTTGTCAGCAGCATTTGGCTCCTGAGGGCCCCTGTAGAGGCCATGCCGTGGCCACACCTCTGCCTTCACCCCTCACCCTTCCGTTGAAAATCTGGCTGCCTAGCCTCCAAGCCCCCTGCTCTTTCTCCCACAGGAATACAGAACTGTTCTTTCTTCTGCCAGTTCTAATGTGGTTATTTGTGCAGCAAACAAATGTACCAATGAGGTGACATTGAATGATGGGGTACTCTGACACGGGGTTGTGTTTAAGGCAGTAAGTAGCTTTATCGCTTGAGGCTCAGAGGCCTCCTGCCTGACAGAGCCTGGGAAAACTCTCCTGACATGAAAGGTTGATGACCTGCTATTCGGGTTCAACAGATAGCATCCGTGAGCATGAAGTCTAAAGTTCAAGGCCACATAGCGGGCCAAGGAAGAGTCAGAACAGGAAAAAAAAAGGTGTAGGTGAGGAGACTCTCTGTCCCTCTCCTTTCTGTTCTTCTCTCCCTCCTTCCTTCCTCAATTGCTGTCTCCCTCATTCCAAACCTCTATGTTACTGCACTCTGCTTTAGGCACCCTGCTAAAACATGTCAGGACTCCCCTCGTGACGACACCAACTGTGTTCTTGAATAGAAGGTGCCTGGGCTGCTGCAGGACTGTGCCACAGGCTGTCT
Organism: Sigmodon hispidus; assembly: GCA_004025045.1. Lineage (NCBI taxonomy): Eukaryota > Metazoa > Chordata > Mammalia > Rodentia > Cricetidae > Sigmodon > Sigmodon hispidus. Next base: position 103,078 of record PVIH01005696.1, on the reverse strand, counting down.
CTTGTTTTAGAATTGGATAAGCAACAAGCAGAGCAGGACATCAAGGGGCCTGCTCATGATTCTGGAATTGTCTCCACAGCCCTGGATTTTATTTATTTATTTATTTTTTGGTTTTTCAAGTTGGTAGAGAAATGGTAGCAACAGCTACACTGGTGCCGAGGACCCAAGTGACACCATCTCAGAAGGACCTGTCACAATGTCACAAGGAAGGGGACAGAGAGTCCCCAAAGGCTCATGCTAAGCACATGAGATTTGCAGTTAAATGCTAGCCCAAGAACTGTCTCTTAAGAGCTGAGTGCTGCAGAGGTAGATGACTGCTAATGGCATGGGCATTCTATGGAGCCTCATGCAGTAGGATCAGACTATGTTCCTGTGCATGAAGTGGCACCTTGGAGCCCATTCCCTACAGAGGAACACCGAATTCCGTTCTAATATTCGGATGAGGGAATCAGATCTACCTCAAATAGATACACCTGACTGAACTGACCCACCTCACGACTCCTTGCCCTCCTTGGGGAATGGATGGGGGTATTGGATGGGGGGAGGCTCCGGGAGACAGAGGGATTGGGAGGAGGAAAGGAAGGGTGAGCAGGAGTGTATATGGGAAAAAAAGCCTTTTTAAATAAAGAGAGAGAGGAAAAAAAAAAGAGGTGAGTAACTTGGGACAGTCACTCAATCTCAGCTCTGTGAGACACCTGTGACCACTTCTTCAAAGCCACCTGCAATAGCAACAGAGCCTGTCTACAAAGGCCCTGGCACTGCCCAGCAGAGGTGCAGTGCCCAGGAAGCATTTAATGCTCCTGACATTGTTGTCACAGCATCAGTGACTTTGGTCCTTTACTGTGACAAAATACCCAACATAAGCAACTTAAGGAATCGAGGAATTATTTTTGGCTTATGATTTAGGGGATTTTGGTTTACTGTGGTGGAGAAGACTGAACATCCTCTGCCAGCTACAATGTGTGGCAGAGTGCCCTGTACTGTTGACGATCCAGAAGCAGAACTGTACTGTAGCCGGGGTGGTGTACCTTCAAGTGCCCCAGTCTCACCGGGTGGATCTTGCTTCTTAAAGGTTCACCAGCTGAGCCACCAGATAGGGACCCAGGTAGCACATTTCACATTGGAATCACGATACCTTCATTAGGAATGTCATATGGCTACCTATTTGTGGGGGTTGAGGGCATTTGGAGTATATCCCAGCCAGAGGGATTAACTTGAAGGTGGGTGGGGCTGAGATGATTTAAACCCATGTTCTGAGTTTCCACTATAAAGCTGTCCTGGCTGCTGAGTGGTGAGTGGGCTGTGTCCAGTGCTGAGTCAGATGGGAGGTGGCCCGAGCCGAGATGCGGTGTCATCCTGGCTGTGTGCGGCCAGCCTGCAGGCCAGCCAGGGTTAATGACTCTCCCTCTCTGTGATAACTTGATCAATGGCTTCCCTTCACTCTCTTCCTCCTTGAACCTGAGGTCCTTTCTTGGGTGATTCCTGCCTGGTGGAGACCTCGAGTGGACCATTAGTGTTTAATTACTGGCTAAACGGTCTCATTTGTTCTCGGTTTGTTAGCAGCAAGGCCAGGCCACGGAAGCAGAGAGAAAGCTGGGATTTCTCCTGGAACTTAGGCTTTATGATAATAAATGCACTGCACTAGCCCCCTTCTTCTCTGCCAGCTCTGACACGGGGGGGGGGGCTTACCATCTCTCCGCCACTGTTGAGCCCTGCATTTGCAGACTGGCTGGTCCTTTCCTGTCACTCTACCATTGTCTTGGCCCCTCTGTGGCTGTAGCCATGCAAGACAGAATGAACTGACTCCGCAAATAGGATTCAAATCCAGTTCCCCTCTGGTAACTTTAAGATCCTCAGGGATTCTGGATAGAGGGGAGGGATTGAACTTGGCCTTCACCCTTTGAAGGCTGGTGAAGATGAACCTAGGTGATTAGGCTGAATGAAAGCCAAGCACAGTGATATGTACACAGAGAATGCAGGAATCAGCGTAGGGTGTTCTGAGGCTGATGAGGCCCCTCTTCACTGGGAAGAACTGGTGGAGGAATGCACACCATTCTGATAGATTCTAAATTACTATCATGGAAAAGGATGGTTGCAGGAGGCAGGAATTAACTTGTGAATGGTTTTCTTGGGAACTTGAAGCAGGTTGAGAGACAGACATTATCTTGTGACAAAAGTCTCCTCTAGGTGTGACTGCGTTCCTCAGCCCTCTCCTGGGGATAGATAATGAGATCTGAAGAGGGGAGGGATGGCTCTAGGCTCCAGATTTGAGGCAGGTGAGGGAATAGAGTACTTCTACATGCGTGGGAAGAAAGACCAAGAGGATGATGGGAGCCAGGCTTGCACATCTGTGACCTCAGTGCTCAGATGAGGCAGCAGAATGATGTTAAGTACAGGGACATGACTGGCCTAAATGGGAGAGTCTGTCTCAAAAGTCCATGTCCCAACAGAGAGGGGTTGGGTGGAGACGTTAGAGGCCTTGATTCTGAAACTTACCCATTCAACAGATCAAAGTGTCCCATGTTGGGGTATCACTTTTTGAATCTCCAGCACAGGGGAGAAGTCTTCACTGAGTGTGAAGTACAGGCTGTTGGATGGGGAATTCTTAGGTATGATACCCATGGAAGGGGCAGGTAGGAAACAAAGCCACATGGTGAGAATCTGAACTGGGATACAGCCTCACCCTGACCTTGACCAGCCACTCCTCACCTGTGGAACTTGTATGGCTTTTCATAGTCTGCCTGAGTTGGGGTGGGTGCTCACACCTATAGCTGGCTATAAGGCCTTCACTAGAAAACAGCAAGATTTGGATATGATGGCTTCCTGCAATGAAGGCCATTCCTGAAGGAGGCTGGAAGTTTAGGTCTGTTGGCTGGTGGCCTTCCAAGTACCTGGGATACAAAGTGTGCTACAAAGTAAAGACTCTGGGTGGTCTATTATGAGACCCTGGGTAGAGGCTCCGTAGCCATCACTGCTTGCTCAGCCTTACTCCAGGCACTCAGGCTCCAGATCTGCTTCTCCTGGCTCTGATGCTCCATCCTGCAGATGTCCTCACCATTTGCCTTCAGTCTGAACCTGGCCACCAGATGCCTGGGAAACGTCTCTGTTCTTGGTGGGGTCCACTGTGACCCTGCCATTCCATTCTGTAGAGGGAGGATACAAATCTCTCTCTTTACCAGCCAGCTCATGGGAATGTGGCATCAGTTACATTTGCCCCTCAGTTTCATTATGTGCCTGCAAGGGTTCAGAAACATGTGGTGGATGCTGAGTTCTGAGACCTGAGGGGATACTGGGCTCCCACTACCCAGTTGTCTGTATGACTTGGGCAGATGAACTCTGTGCTCAACTTCCCCACCCACAGAAAGAAGAGTTATCAGTGGGCCCTGAGTGAACACCTGCTGCTTCATTCCCTGTCTGATCCTGAAAACAATACCCAGAACACACCCACAGCACCTGTTGTTGGCCACAGTTACCTTAGTTTGTTTCTGTTGTCCTGATTATTGCCATGACCAAAAGCAACCAGGGAGGAAAGGGTTAAAAAGCAGCTCTCGAGGGGAACTCAGACCAGGAACCTGGGAGCAGAAGCAAAGACCATGGAGGGGTGCTGCTTATTGGCTTCTCTGTCTGCCTTCTTATAGCACCCAGGACCACCAGCCCAGGGTGCTTCCACTCACAGTGGACTGGGCCCTCCCCCATCAATCATGAACCATGGAAATGCTCCCATAGACTTCCTTATAGGCTAATCTGATGGAGGCAGTTCTTATATTTCTGGTTGTGAGCCTAGCCTTTAACAGCTGAGCCATCTCTCCAGCCCGATGGAGGCATTTCTTAGCTGAGGCTCCTCTTCTCAGATTGCTCTAGCTTGTGTCAAGTGGGCAGATAACTAACCAGGACAGGACTGATGCTTGGTAGGTTTCGATAAGCATTGTTTGTTCTTTGCTTAATTGGAATTGACCCAGAGAAGAGGCAGAGCCAGGAGAAACCATCCTAACATTCAAGGCTCTGCCACCAAGAGATTATCCTGAGTGGCTAAAGAGGGTCAGCAGCCCAAGATATTTTGTATTATTTGAGGCTCTTGTGAAGGATGTTGTTTCCCTTGGCTTCTTTCTTGGTCCCTTTGTCATTTGTATATAAGAGGACTACTGATTTTTGTGAATTAATTTTGTATCCTGATACTTTGCTAAAAGTGTTGATCAGTTTTAAGAGTTCCCTGGTGGAATTTTTAGGGTCATCTATCTATACTATCATATCATCTGCAAATAAATATGCTTTGACTTTTTCCTTTCCAATTTGTATCCCCTTAATCTCCTTCAGTTGCTTTATTATTCTAGCTAAGACTTCAGATTCTATATTGAATATGTATAGAAGGAGCAGACAGCTTTGTCTTATTCCTGATTTTGGTGGAATTTCTTTCCATTTAATTTGATGTTGGCTACATACAGGCTTCCTGCAAACTGCCTTAATTATGTCGAGATATTCCCCTTGTATCCCTAATATCTCCAGGACTTTTATCATAAAGGGGTACAGAAAAATGTAAATACCAACCCAGGTGCAGAACCTTTGACTCAAAATGTGTCCTGCCTGTAAGGTATGCTGGAGCAGTGGTTGCACAGGATTGTGGGAGTCACCAGCAAAGCTTTGGATTGAGTTATGGACCACTGCACAAGACATAACCCATCCCTGACACTGACCAGGTGACCAAGAACTGGAGTCTAGATAGCCGAAAGACCTAGGGTAAAGCCAAGCACTACTGCTCTAAATAACATCAACAAAAAAAGTGTCAACAAAATGACCCCTAATGGTACTCTGCTACACTCACAGATCAATGCCTTATTCAGTCATCATCAGAGAATGTTCCTTCTACTGTAGATTGGAACAGATGCACAGACCCCCCCCCCCCACAACGCATGCACATACAAAATCCTTGGAACACACAGCTCCGAATGAAATGTCTCCATCAAATTCCTGTCCTCAGAGCTGAGAGAACCCCACGGAAGAGGAAGCAGAAAGAGTGTAAGAGCTAGAGGGATGGAGGATACCAGGGGAACACCGTCCTCTGAATCAGCTGAACAATATGCATATGTTCTCACAGAGCCTGAACAGCAAGCACAGGGCTTACGTGGGTCTGCACTGGGTCCTCTGCATATATATTATAGCTTTGAGCTTAGTGGTTTTATGGGACTCCTGAGTGTGTAAGTGAGTGTGACTCTGATTCTTGTGCCCACCCCTGGAGCTCTCTTTCTTTTTTAAGGTCGCCTGGTCCAGCCTCAATGTGATGCCTTTTTTGTTTCCATATATTTCACTTTGTCAAAAAAAAAGGGGGGGGGGTCAGCACCAGAGACAGTTCCTGCTATTCCATGACATGGGGGCAAGGGCAATCCCCGCATACAAATTGCCTATCACCCCACAAACAAAGGTCCAAGAACTGAGCTCAAAGTGTTCCTTATCTCCAAGCTTGGCTTACCATGTTTTGCTTGCTCAAGGGAGCTGGAGAGGGGATCTGGATTCCCTTACATGCTGCGTGTGCTTGAGACGGCACAGTGACTGTGACATCTACCTCCCTGTACCAGAACACCCTTTCTCACCCACAAAACAATCACATTTGTCTTTCCAAGACGTGTCAGTCCTATTTAGACTGTGGGTCCGTGGTGGTCTTCTGGGTTTAGAAACCATGGATTCTAGGGGCCAGCAGATGGCACTCTCTGTCCTGTGTCCACCCCAGGGGTGAAGTTTTCTAGCTGGAAACTCCCATTGGCTCTCTGTCCCTGTCATAGTGAGTGGAATCCCTGACAGCAGAGCACACCTGCCCTCTCCACTCCCCCTTCGCCCTCTCTTGAGGACCTGACTTTGTTTACCTTCTCACAGCCTGTGACACAGAAGTCTCACCACACTTTTGTCTGGCTTGTGTCACAGTCTGGTCCTCTCTGAACCCCACCTCCAAAAGGCACGGGCTACAGAGTCTGGAGCACTCCAACCCATCTCTGCTGCCTCCTACAGGACACTCTGGGCTGCCCCAGGCATGAGGCAAGGCTGACCTTAGCGAGTGAAGTGCTTGCCACTGAATTATGAAGATAACAACCCACAACCCAGGTAAAAAGCCAGGCATGGTGGTGTGAATTGTAATCCAAGCTCTGAGGAGATGGAATCAGATGGTATAGCTTATTGGTAAACTATGAACTAATGAGAGACCCTGTCTCAAAAATACGAGGAGAAAAGCTCCTGCTAAACAATGTTTGAGGCTCACTTCTGTCCTCCAGACACATCCGTACACAGGCAAGTGAATGTGCAGGAGGCCAAGGGGAACAGTGTCCAGCACTGCATCTGACATGGTGTGTGCTTTCTAAACCCAGGTGATTCTTGGGTAGGAGGGAATGTGTGATGATAGTCTGTGTGTCTGGTGGGAGCAAGGTATTGGACAGAGCTGGACATACCTGAGCTCTCATTGTGTGCTCCACAAGCACCTACTGTGTGCTGCATACACTTTCTTTCATGGTCTGGTACAAAGAATAGTAATAAGTTGATTCAGTTTCCAGAGGGTTGTGTGAGTGTGTGTGTGTGTGTGTGTGTGTGTGTGTGTGTGTGTGTGTGCGCGCGCGCGCACGCGCGCGCGCGCCAGCCTTGGGTGTCATTCCTCAGGAGTTGCCCACTTTGTTTTTTGACATTGGATCACTCACTAACCTTAGGCTCACTGGTTCTACCAGGCTGGCCAGCCAGCAAGCCCCAGGGAACTACCTGTCTCTGCTTCCTCAGTGCTGGGATTGGAGATGCAGGAAATATGGGCTCTGGAGACTGAACTTGAGTCCCTGTGTAAGCACTAACCAAGTGGCCTATGTTCCCCTCCTCTCCAGCCTCTTTTGGAGATGGGTCTGACCATATTTGCTTAGGCTAGCCTCGCCACAGCCTTCAGAGTGGTTGGACCTGCAGGCATGCACCAAATCCAGCCTGTATTCCTACAAACCATGTCACCGGGAGATGACAGGCATTAGCCCAACTTACCTAAACCTCAGAGGCAGACAAAGCAGTTGGGTGCTGAAGGAAGAGCTTCCGAGCATCCAGCAGTCAACCACACTGAATTCTGACCCTACTCTGTACATGACAGCATTTGTGCAATCCTGAATGGGGACTGTCCTCATTTTCCCCATTTGAAAGCGGTGGGGTTGGACTAGGGTGCTCTCTGAGGATCCACCAGCTTCCTGGCATCCACCAACATACTTTCTCTGGAACTAAGGCTTCACACAGCCCACGAATGTGTGGGATGCTTTAAGTGCAATGAGAGTGGGCTGAGGTTGTGAGAGATGCTGGCAGAGACCCTGGCCCAAAATATCTTTCTTAGTGGTCCATCCACTGCCAATACATTTGAAGCCTTAGCACAATTTACTGCTTCTACCACAGGTCCCCATTTCAAAATGCCAGTGCTCGGGTGATGTGCTGTTCCTTCTGATGGATGCTGAAACTGCTTGTGTTTCCTCATCAAAATCTATCCTCTATGAATGCTGCTGCCCAGGGCTGGGGAAGCAGAACATTCTCCTCAGCTGAGTCTTGGTGAGACTTTGGCTCTGGAGGAGACCTGAAGTGGATTTGAATCCTGAAGCTGGGTGACTGTGGGGACACACTCTGATTTGCCTCTGGGAGCCAAGTCTCTCATTTGTCTGGGTTTCCCACGCACAGGCTGTTAGAGTGTTTTCTGGAAGAGGTGGACTGCAGCCCAGCACCAGTGGTGCCAAGTGGGCAGGTCTGAGGGGAGCCCTAAGTCTGGCACTGAGGAAATATCACTGAATCCCAGACCTCTGAGGGGCCCAGCTCTGCAGCCTCAGGCCCTTTGTATTAACAGCCTTACCTGAGCAGGAAGATATAAGAGCAGATTCACTCACCATGTACCTGGGGAAGCTTGGGGTCATCTTACCCCCTACCCTCAAGCTCTCTGCATTGATGGACTTCAGGTAAACATTGAGGGCCACCTGTCGGAACATCCGCCCTGAAGATCTCACCAGTGAGCAACTGTCTCAGAACTGCTAGGTTGCAAAACTTCAAGAATGCTGCCTGCCAGCTGGTTGTACCATGTGTGCACGGAATTACTAAGGTCCTTGCTGGGCACAGGGCCTTTGCAGGCTTCACCTACCCCCATTTGCCCAGTGAGCTCAGATCTTCACTCTTTTTGAAAAAACAACATTATTTCATATGCATGCGGGTGTGGGTAGGTGTCTCTTAGCAGCTCAGGTCTTTACTCTTTTTGAAAAACAAATCAACAGATATTTCACATGCATGAGGGTGTGGGTAGGTGTCTCTTAGCAGCATGTGGAGGTCAGAGGGCAACTTGTAGAATTGGATTTTCTCTCTCCACCGTGTGGCTTCTGGGAACTGAACACAGGTTGTCTGGCTTGACCTGGCTGTGAGCCCTTTGCCTGCTGGTCCATCTTGCTGCCTGCTCTCCTGCGCTAGCACTTACCCCTCACCTGGTCTACTTGCTTATCACCAGAGTCTATCAGAGATGCTTCACAGTGCTGTCTTTCTGGGCATCTCTCTGCCCCAGCACTGAGTATATATATTGAATGTACTAGGTGCTCAGTAAACACCCTCAGAGCTATTGCAGTGTGAATAAATGAATGACGGTGAAGAGATAGCATTTGTTCAGGTTTAATGTTTCAAGTGTCTTATTCACACAGAGGCAGACAGGAGGTGAAGAGTATCCTGGAACCCAAAGCTTGAATCACCCTCAGTGACCACATCTTCCGGTCAGGCTCACTCTCCTGGAGGCAGAGAGTACCACAGGCTGAGTTGAAAATAGAATGAAGCCAGAAGAGAGGAAAGTTTAGCTCTCTGCTCTAGGAAGCCCTGGAGCGGCCAGTGAGGAGACAGGGCTAGGGTTTGAATGTGTTCCCTGCTGTTTACTCATGGCCAGTGAGGTTAGACTCCTATGTGCTTTGGCAGAGACTCCAGGAGTTAGAAGAGAATTCAGATCCTTACAGGAGAGGCTTCCCAGAGTGCTTGGCTCACACACGTCCACTGCCCTCTGCTACGAGAGGCTCAGGAATGAAGGGACATGGAAATGAAATTCTGTGTAGGAAGCAGGGAGCCTCTGCATAGCAGCACTTCTTCTGGGGCCTCCAGAACTATGGGAGAATTAATTTTGGTTTTTACAAATGGTCCAGCCTCAGTTGTTTTTGTACAGTAGCAGGAGTACTTTCATTTGCCAGGCCCTGGGTCCATCTCATGGGAGCTCATGATGCCTTTGTTGAGCTGGTGATTGCGCATTTGTGTGTGTGTGTGCTTTTTCTACCATTCTTGGCTTTTCCCTGAGTTTTGAGTATCCACTCAGGTCCTCATGCCTGCAAGGCAAGTCCTGAGCCTCATCCCCAGACTCATGGTGACTTTTCTAAGTGACAGCCTCAGGCTCTTAGTTTTCTGACCCTTCATCCTTGTACAAGCCAGTTCTCCTCCTAAGGATGCACATCCCCCGTTGATCCTTCATCATTGAAAAGAAGAGTTTGTCTGGGCTGACTCCACACTTTCTGGAAAGAACTAGGGGTGACTGAGAGACTGAAGCATGGTGGGAGGCAGGTCACTGGGGACCAAATGAGGATATGAAGTTGCTGGGGGTTGGTTCTTCAGCATCCTGGCTTGGCATGTAAAGAGCCGATTTCCCGTGAGCAGCAAGAGCCAGGCAGAGAGCCAGCTCCTCAGGAATAGAGTTCTACATCCTCTGGGATCTGGGGGCGGGGGACATGGTGCTGATGCCATCTGGGAGAAGGCGATGACAGTCCCCTGTCCATCAGCCATCAGCCTGCTGAAAGGGAAGGAAAGGCTGGGAGCCCAGAAAGGCAGCAGGGGCCATGGTGCTTTCCAGGCTCCAGCCTTGGGGCCTCTCCACAGGCCTCTGGCCAACTGTTGCAGGCTAAATCTTCAATCTCCTGAGAGAAGAGATTCAGGAATGAGAAGTCGGAGTGGAGGCCAGGGGGACAACGTAATGGGACATCTGGTGACTGTTCCTAGAAAGCATTATAAAATGGGGGGGGGGAAGGAGGGTTTAACTGAGACACTAGGAAGAAATCCAGGCAGGGCCATTGTCTAAAACAAAGGAGAGTGGGTACCTGAGTAGGGATTGTCGTTTCTGAATTCTTGGCAGGTTTAAAAGACTGCCTCCAAGAAGTCTGTGCACATAGGCTGATCACACCATCACAGAGGGGAAAATATCTCAGGATCTTAGGCCAAGTGGTCATAGCAGGCATCTGGAGGTGATGGTATCTGCATTGGGCCTTAGGGTGATATGGATGCAGACCCCAATGCCTTGAGTCCCAGGCCTCTGGCTCAGGTAGCCATAGCTTGGAGGCAGAGGCACCTTCCAGGACAGACATCTGGCAGGAAGAATGACCTGACCCGAGCCTGCCAGTCACCATAGTCCATTCTCCTGATTGTATTCATGGCCGACTCCATGGTGGCATGTGATCAAAAATGGTGTGGAGAGAATCATCCAGAGTTTTCTGAAATTATCTCTGTCCCAGAATCAATTATAGCCAGGGGCCGACTATGCACCCTGCCCTTACAGGAGTCTGAGTTAGACCACCAAGTTTACACCACTACCTTCATTAATCTCAGCACTCAAACTGGTACAATGGAAACCTGAGATTAGGTGGCCATGGAGGTCCTCTGGGTCATTCTACTACAAGATTCATAGTTCCTGCTGCCTCTCTATCCTCAAAGCCACTATTGTGCACATGTGTGAGTGTGAACACACATGTGTTTGGGTGTATGTGCAAATCTCAGCCACCAAGGAGGGCTGGATTCCCTTATTGACTTCCTACCTCAGCTCCTGATCGAGGCTTCCTGGTTGCTGTGGTCATGTCTCTTTCTTCTGGAAATACCTACCCACCAAGGCCATTCTGATCCAGCTTTGTGACCATTCATGTGCAAAGTTGTCTGGCTGCCATGTGATGTTCTGAAGGTTCTCGCATTGGTCTTCTCTCAAAATTTCTCTGAAGTGTTGGGGAAAGTGCGGGGCAGGACACATCTCCCATGAGCCTCTAAATGTGATGGGTGTGACATGCATTTGTGCATTTTGTGGGTATGTTCACCTGCGTGTGGTGTACATGTGAGCTATGTGGTCAGTGTGTGTGTGGATACATGTGAGTGCATGAATGTTGTTACAGGTGTGTGTGTGCATGGTGTACATGCTTGTTTCTGTGTTCATATGTGCATTTCTGTGTATTTTAGCTGTGTGCATATGTGAATGCTATATATGTTCCAGAGTGTGGGCATTTTTGTACATATGAGAATGCGTGAGTATGCCTGTGTGTATTTGTATGTTGATTTGTATCTCTATGTACAGCTATATGTATATTCATTTTATGAGTGTGCATGCATGTGCATACTTGTATAAGTGTATGCTATCTGAGCTCATAAATGCAAATACATAACTAGTCATTACCTGTTTGTCTTAATCTCTGCCCCATCCCTGTGTGTGTAGTGTCTGTGTTGTATATTTATGTGTGCACAGAGATCAGACATTGATGGACGGTGTCTCCTTCAATTTCTGTCCTAATCTTTTGAGACAGGGTCTCTCGCTGAGTCAAAGCTTCCTGTTGTGGCTGGGTAGCTCCAGGGATCTCCTGTATATTTTTTCTTCAGTTCTGACATAACAACAACAAAAATGTGCACTGCCATGCCTGACTTTTGCATGGGCTGAGATTTGAATTCTGGTTCTCATGCCTGTACAGAGGCACTTTCCCCACCCAGCCCATTGGCCTCCTTTGGAGATTCTGGGGCTTGGAGCAAGCAGCAAGCATGCTGCCTCCACTTCTTCTTTGCCCCACGCACAGAGAGGACAGCAGATCTATCACATGGAAGCCCAGCTTGAGCCCAGACGCCAACTCTGCCGCCGCTGAGTCCTCCCTGCTCCTGGTTCCCCTGTCTCCATTCTCCCTGACACTTGGGAAGTTCATTATTTCCCCGACTGGCTTTTCTGGCAGGACTCAAATTAATTTTCCATCTCTCCCTCTCTCCCAAGCCTCGCAGTCATTAAATGCCAAGGAAAGTTAAATAAACAGCTGATTTACAGAGCGTTTTTCTTCCTTCTTTCTTTTTTTCAAAAGCAGTGGCTCCTATTAATCAGCTGAGCCTAGAGAGTCTGATTAAGCAATTGCTGCACCCTTCCCAGGAGCTGGGGTCAGAGGCTGTCAGGCCGCAATCAGGGTTTGAGAGAATGCTGCACTCCATTTCTCCTTCCCTACAGAGGACTGTGTGGCTCCCCTAAACCCCAGGGGGACAGGGCACCTGGACTGAGCAGTCCTGAGGTCTGAGCTGGGAGAATTTTAAAAATAACCTGCTCGTCAGCTATTCCATAGAGACTCAGAGATTGGGAGAGACGGGCCTGTCCTGACTGGAACTCTGAGCTTCATGTTCTAAGACTTCACTCTTTTGACACGCTGGTACTGTGAGGCAGCCACACCCAGAGCATGCCTGGAGCGCTCTCTGGAGTTCTCTTGTTCACAATCACTGGCTGCTGAGGTGAGTGAGTGCCTGTGGCCTGCAGCCCGCCTGGAGAGCAGGGCTTCTTCATCTTGATCTAGGTGTCTCCACCTCCTGCTGGACAGAGAGACATCCTGGCTGCTGCCACCCACACTCACACTGTCCTGAGGTTTCACTGAGGTGCCAGCTCTAAGAGGACTCCATGGTGCAGTCATAAACCTGTACCCACAGCTACCTCTTTTTTCGCTAGCCTCCCAGGACCCCACCCCCACAGAGCTGTTTTCTCTCTGCAAAGGAACCAGATGCTCTTCATGATCTTTCAGAGGTAGTGACAGGGTTCGTGGCTTTTACAAGGCTCCTACCACAAATGCCAGTAAGAATTCTGTTTTTAAACCGGCATTTAGAGCTGTGATTCTCAACCTGTGGGTCATGACCCCTCTGGGGTTGAAGGCCTCTTTCACAGGGGTAATCAGAAAACAAAGATATTTACATTATGACTCACAACAGTAGCAAAATGATAGTTATGAAGTAGCAATGATAATGTTATGGTTGGGGGAAGTTACCCCAAGATGAGGAGCTGTATTAAAAGGTTGCAGTGTTAATAAGTTTTAGAACTACTGCCCCAGAGGCTTTGCCTTGGCTCATAGTAGATCTGCAAGAAATGGAGGGGGGGGCAGTGGCTTTGTCGGAGAGGAGGTGATGTAGCTGACAGGTGCGCTTTGTCTTGCTCTGTGGTGCCTGAGCCTTTCTGTGGTGAGGCAGAGGCTGATCAAAGGGCAACATGGGCTCTGGGATTTCCCAGCCCTTTTTAAATAAACTAACCTGTCTCAAGCATTTTATTATAGTAACAGAAAGTGCACCGAGGTCTAGCATCTGTACCCCTGGGCCTTGCTGAGCAATTACTGAGACCAGGTGCTGTGCAGGTTCAAAGCTGCATCTCCAGGGAGGAAGCAGAGAGCAGGGGAGGCAAACACCTGAGACACGCATTCCTTCTATGGTAGAAAAAAATGCCTGCTTCAGAAATACCCCCCCCACACACACACACACACTCTTATCAGTTACACAGGGCTTGGTGAGGTGACCTCAGCCTCATTTACAGAGACAGGAAGAGAGACAGAGAGGATAACACTGTACAGCAAATAGGAGACACAGAGCTGAGGAAGCCCGGGGTGGGGGTGGGGCGGG
>PVIH01005696.1:0-89331 GCA_004025045.1 Sigmodon hispidus | reverse complement strand
GTCATGTGACCCTCCAGCCTGACTGATTGAACAAGGAGTTTCTGATCAGGATCTAGCAGAGCGATGTGTGGGTTCCCAAGAAAGAAGAGCAGAAGGAGAAAGGGGGAAGTCGAGGCTCTCCTGCCTGGGTCCAGCAGCTCTGGCCATGGGAGACTTGGCCCTAATGCCTTCTTTCTTGTCCAGCTGTACTTCCTCCTCTTGGGGCTCCTGGGCTCTCCTGTGGCCCAGCCATTACAAACCTCTGGTTTCATCTATAATGCCAGAGAGGGACAGGATGGATCCGGACAGAGACTCGGTGACTGGAGCAGACTGGGAGAGTCCAGCAAGTGTATGTGGGGCTGGTGCTGAGCCTGGCCTCCTGTATGCTGCATGGCATCAGTGGGCCCAGCTCTGAGGGCTTCCCTGCAGAGGAATGGCAGGCCAGGTGTTGCTGGGACCAGAGTTGGCCCCTCTGCCATGTTGTTGCTGAGGCCCTGTGGCTCATTTTCAATCAGTCTTGTCCCCGCACCAGAGCAGAGTTAATTAAACACAGCCTTCCTTCCCTGCAGCAAGGGAAAGGAGCACCCTCCTGGAGAACAATTAGGATCTCCACTCTGCCTCCCGCCTCCTCACTTCCCTCTGCACCTCCTGCCTGGGCTCGAGGCCTCTCTGCTGGCTGTCTATAAATTCATGTGAAGAAGCCAGGAGGAGATACAGAGACCTGAGGCATCACATGCCCTCCCTACAACAGGAAACCAGCCGCTGCACCGTGAGATCATGTGTGTTCAGCGGAGGAGCATGCTGGGCTTCTGGGAGCAGATGTCTCAACCTCTCTGTTTTCTTGTTCACACCAGTGGCTTTTCTGGTAAGAATTGTTAATTTCAAATGAGAAAAGGTAGTGCCAAGTGAAGTACCTGGCCTGGTCACACCCTGGGTCTCTTTGAATGTGCATTTGATTATGTGTGTGGTGTATGTGCATATGTGTGTGTATGTGTGTGTGTGTGTGTGTGCACTCACACATACACATGTATTCGGATTCCCACTTGTGTGTACAAATATGGAGACCAGAGGTCAGTGTCATGTGTCTTCATCTAGTTTTTGAGATAGATGCTCTCACTATGCTCTCACTGAACCTGGAGCTCACTGATTGACTAATGAGCCTCAGGCTCATCCCATCTCCACCTTTTCAGAGCTGGGATTTCAGATACATTTTGCTTTTTATGTGGGTTCTGGGGACTCGATCTTAGGTCCTCATGCTTGCACAGCAAAGCATTTTATCCACTGAACTGTTCCCCAGGGGGAAATGTGTCCCTATCCACCCCCCAGGTTAAAACCAGAGACCTCTAGTCAGCTGGGTCGTCACTTTGCTGTGTGGCATCAGACGGTTGCCTTGCCTTCTCTGGGCCTCTATGAGAAGGAAGGTTGTGCCTGGGTGTAATGCAGGATTCTGGGAGAGCAGGTGGGCACTGAGTGCTGTAGGGAAAAAGCACAAAACTGAGAGAAGATTCTGGGCTCAGCTTCCTCCAAGCTGCAGCCTGCCTCATGCACTCAGGTAACAATTTTAAAGCCTTGTGTCTCCATTTGTTTGTCTGTAAAGTGGGCATACCACTGTTCCTCCTTGACTAGCCCAGGGTGGACCATTGGTGTCAGTGCCAGCTCGTTTTTAATGGATTGGTTCCTGTCTTGGGCAGACAGAGGCCCAATAGCAGGGGCTGTTCTGAGGGCACAGAATTTAAAAGGGGTTCCCAGTGGTGGTGGGGGGACCGTTCTGCAGTGGCTAAGATAGGAGAAGAGGAGATTCTTTGGTGCTTTGGTGCAGGCCTGTCAGGAACAGGATCTACCAGAGGCAGGTACTGCTGGGGCTACTCCGGACTTTCTTCTGGGAAACACTTTTCCCACAGCCTCCCTCACTGCCAGCTCCACAGACCCCCTATATTCAAAAGTCAGTGGTAGGAGGTGATGGTGCTGAGGAAACAGCACCCAAAGCCACTTCCATAGAGCTGGGCATGGCCCAGACGCTAGAGTGTGTGCCTAGAGTGCACAGTGACCTGCCTTCTGTACACACACCTATAATCCTAGCACTCCGAGATCAGAAGTTCAGGGGAGGAGGGGGGAGGAGAGAAGGGGGGAGGAGGGAAGGGGAGGAGGGGGAAGAGGGCTCAGTTTGCAGAGGAGACTGAGGCCAGGCACTTTGTCGCAGATCATGTTGTAAGAACAGGGATGGGTGTGAGCCATAGCGTTCTGTGTCTGCTCGGGCTCTGCCGACCCCGCTCTTCACCGAGTTTAAACAGTAGGTGAGTTCAGCTTTCTGTCAGTGAACAGATCCGTCCTAATGCCTCCTATTTGCTTATTGTTAAATTGCAGACCCCACTTCCTCCCATGACAAGCCTTTGCTACTTATGTACGGATGTTCCTAGCACTCAGGCGCCTGGACATCCAGCTGGAGCAGGCTTCTCTCAGTGTGATCTGCCATTGGAGGGGGTTCATTCTTTATGAGTGGATGTTCCCACTGAAATAGTGATGGAGGCTTGCACCATGAACACTGTGGGTGACAGACACTTATTTTCCTGACTGGGCTCACAAGCTGCACAAGTTGATGGACTTGCTGGTAGCATAGTAGATATGCTCACACCAGCCTCATCATGAAAATGGGTGCGGCCGTTACACTGTATCATCACTTTGCAAACAGACACTTTGCAGCTACATTCTTTTAGACCATGGTGGGATGGATACAGCCTGCCTCGTAGCACAGGGGACTAGGTTCCCCTATGTCACAGCTGGGGCCAGCCACGACAAGCCACAGAGAACAGGTGCAGAACAGGACCCCTTGTTAACCATCACTCTGCAAAGCTGTATTGACATCTGTATGTAGATTAGCTGTAAAATTTCAGAACTCATGTGAATGAAAACGTCAGTGCTCAGAAACAGTTATGACACTTTAATGATGGTGACAATGGCAGAGTGATAAGCCAGGCTCCATGACTGGCAGCTTGCACCCTGCAAAAGCGATCCAGTCTAGGGTTTCTGATGCTTCGCTTCAGCTACAGCATGCATGCCTGGGAAGAGGGAGGGCCAGGAGCCCCTGAGCTGTGAGAATCTGTCCCCTCGTCACTCACACAGCTAACTAAATTTAGCCCATGCCTCAGTTTTCTCATCTTTAAAATGGGATAATAATTCATTGAATGAATGAACAAGTGAATGAGTGAATGAATGAACACGTCCTGGGCCCTGGGCGGTGTAGGCCTGTGGAAGCAGTGACAAATATCACTGCCATTGTTATCCTGCAGGCCAAGTGACAAGTGTTATCTGGCAGGTAACAGATTAAACCCAAAGCTCACAGATTGCACTGTGAAGCTGATCCCTTGCAGGCTCTGCAGCCAGGTGAACCCCTTGAGGCAGCTCAGGGCTGCCATCCCTGGGGAGATGCAACCTCTGCAGGCCTGGTCTTGAGCCTGTACTTTCTGTCTCTGGAGCCCGCTCTTTGCAGATTCCTTGTCTTTTTCCAGTTCAGATGCCTCTGGCATTTTATTCTGACTTCCTTTGGGTCTGAAGGTCTGAGCTGAAGGGGGGAGGGATAGGTAGGGACCGGTGAGGGCAAAGGAGAAGGCCCTCAGGGGCAGCAGTGAGCGGAGGAGAGGAGCTTGGAGCATCACCTGTGCCTTTGTGTTCAGTGTCTTTCTTCCTCCGGATTCACACAGTAAACTGAGGCATACAAAAGGACTATGGTTTGAGACAGGGCCTCCCAGTGCAGTCCAGGCTAGACCTCAATTTAAGATCTTCCTGTCTCCATCCCCCAAGCGCTGGGATTATAGGCATAGAGTCATGGCTCTTAGAACAAGTCTTCTGGGAATGATTTGTGCTAGGCAGGCTGGGCTTAAGTAAGAGATTAACAAAGACTTCCCAGGGCTGAGAGATGGCTCAAGCAGTGAAGAGTACTGGCTGTTCTTTTAGAGGACCTGAGTTCGATTCTAAGCCCCCACATGGTGATTCACAACCATCTATAACTCCAGTTACAGGGGATCCAGTGACATTTTCTGGCCTCAAAGGGCACTGCACATACATACATACATGCATACATATACATACAAACATACATACATACATATATATACACACATATATATAGTGTGTGTATATGTATGTATATACAGGCAAAGTACTTAACTCACATAAAAAATAAAATAAATAAATATAAAAATTTAAACATTAGCAAGGACACTTAGAACTGGGCTGACTGGTGGGGGACTCCCTGAAAGAGTCACTGTGTCCTCCTGCAGGCCATGAGAGGTGGCATCTGAATCCAGCCATGTAGCCTGTCAGACTCAGGTAGAGCACGTCACCATGACAACAGCAGGCTCTGAGCAGTGCATCCTTCTAGCTTTTAGGGGCCCGGGGACAGGCAGGTAGGTAGATCCCAGAGTGGGTTCTTTGGAGGAGGGTGAGGCTGACAATTGCTCTTAGGCTGGTCCAGTACCCTACCTACGTTCATAGTGAGTGACAGCTAGTCTTTATAAGATGAAAAGTGCCTTAATTTGATGGACAGTGCAGTCCCTAAGGTTACCTTGGGTGGAGCATCGAGAGAAGAGGTCTACAGCAGAAACTTGGGGAGGTGGCTTCCATCGAGAGTGGAATGCTCTCGGTAGTGGACATTGTAGAATATTATTTTAAAGTGTGTTGCTTTTGTTCATGGAACATTATTTAATGATGTAAAGATGTGATGCTTTTATTTACGCTGCATTTGTTTGACTCTGTGAAGCTGTGTTACTTGCCTGTCTAACACACCTGATAGACTAATAAAGAGCTGAACTGGCAGGTAGAGAGGATAAATAGACTGAGAAATCTGAAAAGAGAAAAAGGAAGAGCAAGAGAAGGAGGAGAACTTCCCAAACCAGCCACCCAGCTACACAGCCAGCCATGGAGTCAGAGCGAAAGTAAGTTACAGAAGAAAAGGAAGAGCCCAGAGGCAAAAGACAGATGGGATACAAGTTAAGAAAAGCTGGCAAGAAACAAGCCAAGCTAAGGCCGGGCATTTATAAGCCTCTGTGTATAATTTATTTGGGAGCTCAGTGGTGGGCCTCCCAAAAGAGTGAAATACAACAGATGGGTGATGGAAGCTTTGCAGATTCACTGCAGAGATGGTGGCCCAGACAGATTTTGAGGCAGGGTTTTTAAGATGAGGAAAGAGAGTTAAGGATGACTCTTGTAGACAAAGAGGCTGATGGGAGGGAGAGATGAAGAGGAAGAGATGGATACCTTGTGGAATTGAGTGTGACAGTCCCATGATGGGGTAATGGGTGCTGGTGAGGGAGGCCAGGGACTCTGAACATGGAGTAGGGGAAGCAAAGCCATTTCTTTATTCTTTGATTTACTTTAGCTGGCCACAGGAGTATCTGCTGCGTGACTTTTTCTGGGGAGACGTGAACAAATGTTTGTTCACTCCAGATAGGGCATTGAGGAGCAAAGAAATCATTTACCTGAGTGCAGTTTTGTGACCCAGTGAGTTTATTGGGTTGTTTACAGGATCACAGATGACTCAAAGGCAGCTGTAACACCCCAAGCCTGCCCTAGCATGGGTGATTCAAGAAAGCTGCCTCCCTGAAGCTCCCCCAGGAAGCTTTATCCAAAAGTCCCCAGGCATTGTTATTGCTTATCGAACATTGGGAAGGACTTTGGGAGTTTTGTAAGTTTCAGGGATCTTCTGGGCTTTGTATGCTTCCTTTCCTTACTGAGGCCTGTGTTCCTCTTTCCCCTTGAGGCAGGAGTGCTCACTTTGGAGGGGACAACCTCATTGCACCATGGCTGTCACACTCTCATCCCTCCAGAGAGACACCAGTTGGGGGCAGTGGGCTAGTTCCACTGATGACTTCCTCAGAGCTCACAGATCCTTACCATAAATGCTCCCCTGCATCTCCTGGGTTAGGATGCAACCATGTGCGCAGTGAAGGGCTTCATGGCGTCTAGGGAGAGAAAGAGGGATGAAGACAATAAGGCAATCACAGCCAGAATCGGCTGGAGTGGAATTAGAAAGATGGATCTGGAAATAACAGGGCAGGGAGATGCAGCAGCCTGAGAAGATGGTGCTTTGGGGAGAGGAGGGACCAGACTCTGGGGACAGAGAGACCACCATGGAGATGATGAGTCCCTAGTCAGGGTCCCAGGGGCACAGCTATCTCTGTTGGACATAACCGAGGAGACACATGGAAAGTAGAGGGAACAGGGCTAGAGTGGGCCTGTGGGAGGGAGAGTCTTCAGATTGGGATGCATGCCCCCTCATTGCTCTGTCCCCCATCTCCAGAGTTGCTGGGACCACTCCAAGGTCAGGAAAGACAGGAGATGGCCCAGTAACTCATCTACTCCAGGCACAGAAAGGCAGGGTCAGAAAGAGCAAACCTGCTCTCGGCACAGAGGAGACGATGTACAGAATGATGAACCTGGGAGGGAGGGCCTTGGGAAGGTGTGTGGGGTGTGGGTGGGGCAGAAGAGCTGCCAGTGGGGATGGAGACAGAGACTGGGTTGGAGGAGAGAAACCTGAGGCTGGGACATTCCTTCCCAGTTGCCCTGGTGTCCTCGGAGCCCCAGGGTTGAGTTCTGGATAAGCTCTTCGGTTTCTTCAGCAAGCTCTGGTTACACAGGCAGAGTTTCCTTTCCTTCTGTAGAGGAACCTGCCCTTCCCTGGATGCCTGGTGGGGTGAAATGGCACAGAGCTTCTTCTCCATATGAATTTAACTGTGTCTTGCTATTCCTGCCTGAAGCTGGAATGCTGTGGGGTTAGAATACAGCTGTTTGTGAATATCTAGTTCCAGCTGGACTAGACCGGACTGAATTACAGCCTTTTCATGGAGGGTCAGTGTGCTGGGGTCTAGAGTAGAGGCCGAGTGCCTGGTCAGGTAGTTTAGTGGGGTGGGATGGTTGGTTCCCAGCTGCACAAACCAGACATCCCTAGGGCTGAAGAGATGGTTCAACAGTTAAGGATACTTGAGGACCAGAATTTAGTGACTAGTACCCATGGAGGGTTACTCACAACCAACTGTGACATCATATCCAGGTGATCTGGCTCCCTCTTCTGGTAGCTCTGGTGACATGGCATGCTGGTACAAGGTTATTTTTCTGATGTGAGCATGGAAAATGTCTCCCTGGGTTATGGGGCTTTGAACACCCTGCTGTAGGACTTTCCAAGACAGGGGTGGGTAGAGTTCACAAGGCTGGGCCAGGAAGACCCAGCTTAATGAGCCAGTGACACCATATAAGTCTTTCTTGGGAGGCTGCGTCTGTTTCCTAAAGCAGGCCAGACAGCAGCCTTCCTCTTCAGAGCACCCTTGCTCTGGGTCAGTGGGAGAGAGACCTGCATCAGGAGCCCTCAGGCAAGTAGAGAGGAAGATCTGAATTCAAGCCCATTTAGAATCTGGCTGTTGCGCTGGCCCTGTCTCTTGCTGTGTGTTCTTGAACTCTGTGTGTCTCTTGACTTTTCTGTGTCTATTCTAAAGGGCGATTGGGGATGCTTCAGGGGATCCACATAAGCTTTTGTGTCCTTCAGCTTTTCTCTGACACTAAAGTGGGGTTCCATTAGAATCTCTGTTTTAACCAATGGGCAAGACAAGGGGCATGAGAGGGTGTGGTTCCCCCACCATGAAGCTGAGGGAGGTATGAAGCAGGACACATTGGGTCTGACTCATGCCCAGTCTGAACCTTTTCTTCTGCCCATGCCTGCCCTGGGTACTGCCCAGGCACAGAGCTAAGCAGGGGATGTGGCTGTCCCTTGGCCCCCAAAGTCCACTCACTTCACTCAGGTAAACCAGTAACATGATTCCAACTCATGCCACAGTCCCATCCTTCAGTCTCAGAGTGGGCCAGCTGGGAAGGGTGAAGCCATCTCTTGCAGGTGAGCCTGTCAGATGCCCCACAGATCAGGAGGGGGCAGCAGCTGGCATGGGGCTGACCTCCATCAGTATAGAGCTGCTTGTGTCTCCTCTGACAGGTGACTCATGGCTTCATATTTCAGAGTCAGAGAAACTGGCCCCTGGGCGCAGAGGTATGGTGGTATATTCAATAAAAATAGCCTGAAATATCAGAGAAATTATCAGAGCCAAGCCATGAAGGTCAGGGAGTGGTGACTGATGCCTTTAATCCCAGAATCCCAGTTCTTGTGAGGCAGAGAATCTCTGCATCTCTGTGAGTTCAAGGCCAAACAGAGCCAGGCGATAATGCTACTCACCTTTAATCCCAGCTCTAGGAATGCTGAACAAGCTGGTCAGGGAAAGAAGAACAAGGCAGGAGAAGGCAGAAGTGCATTTTTTTTTTTTTTTTGCCTGAGGACCATTGAAGACAGGACCTACGCTGTTCAGCCTGAGGAGTTGGCTGGGTGTGAATTGGCTGTGGTTTGGTCCCTATCTCTCTGATATTTCACCTTTCCCCCAATATCGGGCACTGGGTTTTATTATATACTAAATAGAATTCGTGTAACATGGTGGGGTGAGGCAAGGGAGGGTGATGGTCAGCCCAGGTGCCTACAGATGGCCTGTGTGTGTCACCAGGTGGGTCTTCTCTGGTGACCCCGACTCTGAGCAGCATGAATAGCCTGTGGAGTGAGCGGGAAGGGATGGCCAGTAAGGGCTTTATGGACAGGAAATTGGGACAAGATGCTGAGGCTTTCTAGCTGAGCTGTGACCTCACTGCATGAGGATCTGCATCTGCTGAATAGAATTCTCAGAGAGCTGGGGGCAAGAGAGACAGCCTTGAAGTGTCCTTCTCTGTGGTGACCCCCTGATGGTGACAAAGGTAGCGTGTAGGGGCTGGCTCCCTTGATGGAGTGCTTGCCTAATGTGTACAAAGTCTTGGGTTCACGCTCAGCACCACACAAAGTTAGATATCGTGGTCTGTGCTCATGATGTACAGCACTTGGAAGGTGGAGGCAGAAGGAGTTCAAGGTCAGCCTGGGCTACCTAAGACCCATGCCAAACAAGCAAAGAAATAACTAAAACCGAACCAAACCAACCAACCAACCACCAGCAATGAAAACAGAAACAATAACAGAGTTTGGGGTCTGAATGAAGTTGGGTTTTCAGTTTAAAAGTCTTGACTCTTATACCAGTAAATAGCAAGAGCTAAGTCATTGGTTATCAACCTGTGGGTTGAAACCCCTGTGGTGGATGAACAACCCTTTTCTATAGGGGTTGCCTAACACCATCAGAAAACACAGGTATTTACATTATGATTAGCTGTATTAAAGAGTTGCAGCATTAGGGAGGTTGAGAAGCACTGATCTAGGGACTGCTGTGGTCTCATAAGATAAGTTAGTTATATACTGAGCCCCTGCAGAGGTCAGCTTCTCAGGGTCTGGCTCACAGGGTCTGGGTGAACTAATGTCAGATACTCTTTTCTCCTTCAGCCCTGTATCTCTCTCCACTATAATCTCCCTCTTACCTACTGGAAACCCTCTGGTATCCACACTGCTCCCTAGAGCAGGATCTCACCTTACCTCTCCCCAACAAGGCTGAGGAAGAAGCCTTGTGCCTGATCAGAGGAAGCCCAGGGTTCTGACTCTCCCCATTGGCTCACACAGAAGGTCTCTGGGCCTACAGATTCTCGGACTCTGCCCAGAGAGAACACAGACTCAGCTCCAAGGCCTTGGCTAAGCAGCGATACTTTAGAGCCATAAATGGATGAGGGGACCCATCAGGTGAGGAGTGCCAGGTCCTCCAATCACTGATGGGCGAGTGTGGGACAGAAAAGGGAAACTTTAATATGCACAAAGAAGATGGCCATCAGGAGTCACCTCCTTAGACTCTGCCTGTGACATCATCTTTCTTCTCTGTAGCCAGACTTTTTGGAAACTCTTGCTGTTCCCTGAGACAGAATTGCCAACACAACACTAAAAAATAACCTATCCGTGTGTGTATATGCATGTGTGTGTGTGTGCATGTGTGTGTGTGCATGCATATGTATGCACATGCATGTAGAGGCCAGACGTCCGTCTCATATGTCATGACCTATGCCTGTTTGTTTTGGTAGACAGTCTCTCATTGGCCTGGAGCTCATGAAATAGGTAAGCTGACTGGGAAGTGAGCCCCAGGAATCTACCCGTCTGCCTGTCAAACTCTGGGATTATAGTCAAGCCCCTATACCACTTTTCTTTT
The DNA here is from genome assembly GCA_004025045.1 of Sigmodon hispidus. Taxonomy (NCBI): domain Eukaryota; kingdom Metazoa; phylum Chordata; class Mammalia; order Rodentia; family Cricetidae; genus Sigmodon; species Sigmodon hispidus. The sequence goes on along the minus strand of PVIH01005696.1, from coordinate 79,219 downwards.
AAAAACGCGATTCTGAGACTGGAACTCAGTTTGACACATTTGGATAGCTGAGCTTCACACACAGAGTCATCTTCTCAGTCCCTGGAAGGAAGCTCTGAGGCCACCAAGTTCACCTTTCTCACTGTATATAGATGCTGGACTTGAGGCTTGGGGTATCTAAAACCCTGATATGGCTAAAGACAGAAAGATGATTAGAGATGGGGTCCAGACCCACGAGGCCTGAACACAGTGTCTGCTACTTGTTCAGGACTGGACAATGCTCGTATCTCCTTCTCATTAGTGATGTCCTGGCCTCTCTTTCCCCAGAGTCTGAGGCAAAGTCTGGTGCATTGTGCATGATTTAAGTAGCAATACAGTCACGTGAACCAGCAGAGGTCATGCCGAACCCTTTCCCATGAGACACTGAGGCAGTGGGCTTTGTCTAACACTGCCCACAGGGTCAATGACAGGGCTTCTGAATCTACATGCAGTCTTGCTCCTGGGGCTGCTCTAAGCCTTGCTGAGCTTTGCCACTGGCCTCTGAATAATCATGAGACTCTTCGTCCTAGAGACTTTGGTCTTGGGAATGTGTCCCTGTATCTTGTCCCCTCACTCGAAACTGGAAGCCACTGACTTAACCTGGCCTCTGGCTTTGCTCTCCTACACCCATATGCTCTGTGTTCTTGACTCCTAGGTAGGCTGGGGCTTGATGAAGGCCTGGAAAGCCTTTGGGGAGTAGGAGTTTCCCCCTCCATGTTCATCCTCTTGTCCCCCAGCCTGATCTGGTCACCACCCTAGACCCAGACTCAACTCTTTTAGAACCTTTGCCCAATAACACAGTCTCCAGGAGGGTCTCCTTTTCCCAGCTTCCTGTGTGTGTGTGTGTGTGTGTGTGTGTGTGTGTGTATGAACAAGGATATTCAAGCATATGAGACTGTATATGTGAGTATGTGCATCTGCACATATGCATGTGTGTGTATGTGACTGTGTGTTTGAGTATATGTATTTGAGTGTGTGCAAGTGTGTGTGTCATGAGTGTGTGTGTAAATGTGAGTGTGCCAGATGTCAGCATCATGTGCCACCCTCAAGCCCTCTCCACTTTAGCTTTTGAGACTGTCTCTCACTGAACCTGGAGCTCACTGATGTCGCTGGACTGGCTTACTCAGCCATTGCTTCTCCAGAGCAGGGACCACAGGCATGTGCCACTGTGCCTGACACTTTACGTCTGTGCTGGGGAACCACACTTGGTTCCTCACGCCTGCATGGCAAACACTGGGCATCTCTGGATTTCCAGAGGGACTTCAGTAAGTGGGTAACATTTCCAGGCCTCCCCTGCCTCAACCCCTCCAGTATGGGCACCTTGGGTGACATGGGCCTTCTCACTGTGTCTCCTATGCACTCTGCAGCCCGCCAGTTACCTTGCCAGCCTGATTTTCCTCTCCCAGCTCCAGCTGTCTTGGGGACACTATGGTGGCTCCCTCATGTGTCCCTCTCCCCATCATTAGACTCACTGATATCTTTGAGTAGCTTATCACCATATGCCACTTACCTCTGTATTTCCAGGCTGCCTCCACCAGAAGTCTTCTGTGATTACTGGTCTGGGCAGATGATAGTCATGAACTCACTCCCCAAGGGACAGGCTCTTCTTTTTTTGAATCTGACATGTTCCTAGAACCTTGTTTGGTTCTAAGGTGACATTCTGAGATTTTCAAGGCTCGGTTATATGTGGCCTAGCACTCATTCCTCATCAGGATGGCTTCTGGCAACATTTTTGTCCACCTGAGGCTGCCATGATGCAAGAAGGTCCAGTCTGGCTGCCTATGGGAACACATACACCTCTCTCTGCCTGCTGATTTGGTCATTGGAAATATCTTGGGTGGTAGGTTACCATGAGACACAGCTGCAGGAGAGCACTGACTGAGCCCCGCACCCCAGTGTTGTGAGAGATCAGCTGCTCTGGTGCCATGGTCCTTTGCCTGTCAGAGCAGTTCATTCCACAGGAGCAAGAACCCACCAGGACACCCCCTAACTAGTATCTGCCATGATTGTGCGTCTAACGAGTGTTTCTGTGATTGTCTGGCCTGGTGATGAGGTTGGCCACACATCCAGACTACCCCCTCAGGTAGCTTTCTGGTGAGCAAACATTTCCCAAGCCTCTGGGCTACAGCTAGGTGATTCGGGATCCTGAGTGTGGCCCAGTGGATTGTGGGCGAAGGCGATGGAATCTTCTAGTCCTGAATGGGGAAAGTGTTCTAGTGACTTCCTGCTGCAGATTTCTAATGTACAAGTCAGGGGCATGAAGGTGGCTTGCTGGTGAGAACTGGTGCAGGTAAATGTCCTCTGCCTCCCACCAACTGACCTCTGTGAAGGAGACAGGCCTTCAGGCCACTGGGTGCAGAATGGGAAGTGGGTCTATGCTGTGTCCAGTGCCATGTGTTGCCCCCTTCCGGGCTGTGGGTCTCTTGCCATGTTGCACGGATGCCTGGAGCTGATGGACATTGGAAAAGCCTGGTGTGTGGCAATGCCCACTCACACTCTGCGTGGGCTCGTGCTCAGCCTGTGGTAAACTTAAGATGGCCCGTGCCCTGCCTGTCACCTCCAAGGCAGTGGCTGCTGTCCCACTTCCCATGATCCTCCTCTGCTGTGGCCTGATTTGAAGGCCTGATATTTTCCAGCTTTTTCTCTTTTTGGCAGGGGAGGGTTAGGGGAGGGCTAGGCAGCAGCTTCCTTCTAGTCAGAAGCTGAAAGGCTCGTTGGGTTTTCTGATAGCCTTTGAATGGGCCCTTCTCACAGCTGTGAGCGCTTCAGACTGCGCGTGGAGGGGGCCAGAGCAGATCTGAAAGGCTCCTCGGCTGCCACAGAAGAAGGAGAATGTGGAATAAAAACGACAATGTGGCTGATACATGAAACGGAGAAATTCTGGCACTTGCCGTATCATTAATCTGTCTAAAGTGGCTTTGATCTCTTCTGCTTTAATTAACTTGTAATTATAACATGATGATTTCTGCGGCAAGCAGGATCCGGGAGCCAGGCCTGACAGCACCTTCAGGTTCCAGGGGCATCAGGGGAGCTGCCTCATCTGCCTTTCAGAGCGAACCACATACTCTGCTCACACATGGACATGTATGCACGCTCACACACATGCCTATGCATGCACACTCACTCATGCATATCCGCACATGTACACACTCACACATATGGACATGTCACATACTTGTTCACATGCATGGGCACACGTGTACTCATGTACACACAGGCTCATGTGTACATGGTCACATGCCTGTACATGTGTTTACATGTGCTCACATATACACTTATGCACATACATTCACACATGCACAACCACACACTTAAACTGACCTGTTTTCATGTTCATAGGCACAATCACTCATGTACACTTTCACACATACGTGCACTAACACACACCTATACTGACTTGTATATATGCATACTCAATCATTTATGCACGAGTGAACACACATGCACACACACACACACACACATTCAAAATCTCATTCTCAGACTTACATGCTGCTGTCATTATGGAGTAGTAGCCATGTGCTCATGTGGCTGCCAGGATCCACCCTGAGTCGTGTGCTATTGGCAGTGGCTACCTGAGTGAACTTGGAGGCAACAACTGACAGACACGTGGTCTTCTCTGGACACCCTCTTGAGTGGTGGTCTGATCAGCCCCACTTTAAAAAGGAGGCTCCCGGTCAGGGTCAGATGTTGGATTAGCTGGCCAGCACTCAACTCCCCCATGTACCCTGCTGCAAGCTTCCCTGTGACCCGCTCATAGGGAAGGGGCCCTACTGCTACACTCTGGGTTTATTGCTGGGTGTGCATGGGTGGCACATCATGGAAGTGTGAGTGAGCATAGTTCACTGTTATTGCTATGAGAATGTGTCAAGCCTTGTCCCTGGCTCTAGTGGCTGTAAGTGTGATGCAGAAGCCACCTTACACATGTGATACCAAGAGCATGTCTAAGTTAACATGTTGAGTTTATATGTTTGAAACTGGCCTTGCTGTGTAGCTCAGGCTGGATAAACTCCTCCTCCTGGATCAGTCGCCCAGGTGTTAGGGTGACAGACAGGCTTGTACCACACTGCCCAAGTCACCTTGGAGTTTTGGTAATGTGTCACCCACATAGTGTGGGATTCTAACCAGGGCCAATACATTCTGTTCTTAGACCCACCCTCTTTCCTCGCTGTTCAGAGCCAAGAGCATTGGCTAGCATTCAGTCTAGTTACTGTGAGGAGAAGGAATGGGCCCCTTTTGGGGGGATGGAGTGAAAGCCATGGGCTGTGGATGAGACACCCCGGCCCCACACACCCGCTTCAGGCATCTGCATCCTGCCTCCGTTTGCTCTCTAGGCCTCTTCCCACCTCACTTCTGTTCCATGCACTCCCCTCTCCCGGTTATCCCACCTCTATTAATCCAAGAGCTTCACAGAACAAGGTCTATGACAAGCCCTGTCCTCCACAGACCACCTGAGCCCCAGGCCCTCAAGGCATGGTGGCCTGGTATTCTAGCCTGGCAGCTCATATCCCTCATAACTCCCCTAATTATCTCCTGTGAGAGGCAGCTTCATTCTTCCAACCTGGTTGCCAAGCCCCATGGGGACAGAATTCAGAGTTCTGTCCTGGCTCCCTGCATCTGGTTTAAGGACAAAGCTGGTCCCCAGTAAGCTACCCGTTGACACTCTGATGCCTGTAACATTCAGCACCAGAGTCATTCATGTCCTGCTGACCACAGGGAGCTCAGTGGACAGACAGAACTCATAGTGAGTGTTGGTAGACAGCACCTCATTTAATTTCCTAAATGACCATTGATTTATTCATTGTTTACCATTCATTGAATCTACATTTGCTGATTCATTAATTCATCTTTCACCACTCATTCATTCATTCTTTCATTCCTTAGTCCCTGAGTGCCCAGACTGCATCCTGGGTACTGGGCACAACAGATAATGTGTCTTTCCACATTAAGCCTAAATGTCAAACATCCTAGCAGGGGCAGGATCCTTGTTGTCTAATGGGAAGAAGAAGCAATGCCCACTTGCTATACCTGGGCCAGGCAGGTGTTCTTCCAGATGTGGTCAGCCCAAGCAGGGGGAGGGTCAAGAGAACGCAGGGAGAGATGCTGGGTGCCCCCAAATCAGGAGCAAAATGGCAGATAAATGTTAGTATTTTGGGACAGGAAATAAGTACTATGCAAATGAAATGCAAAAGTATGCAAATCATGGATATTCAATTCCAGTCCTGAGGTACTTTGGTAATAAGATTGTGGCAGGGCTGGTAACAGAGAGGAAGGCATGTGACTTTGGGGATGAGCTAGAGGGGACTGCGGGCTTGCTGAAGTATTGCACTCTCAGAAGGCCTCCATGGCTGCTAAGAAGTCCTGATGGGGCCAGACAGTGCTCACCATGAGGAAAAGGCAGAGAAAGAGGCAGGCTTACTGCCAATGGGAGAACAGAGCCACAGGTCAACCATGGAGAGACAGAAAGAGGCTGGGAAGGCTCCTGGGACCCAAGTCTTCTCCAGAGCAGGAACAGATACGCCAAGGACCCTAGAGGTCACCAGAGGTCAGTGCTGCTGATGTTGCAGGGAACCAGCTGCTGTCAGCAGTGGCCAAAGCCGCCCTCTCCTCCACAGCAGCCATTGGCTTTTATTTACTGGACTCCCCAGGCTTCAAGGTCTGTCTGCTGTTGACCAGCTTTTGACAGTCATGTACAGCATCCTCCAAGACCCGCAGTGATGGTGACAGTGTCTCAGAGCTCAGTGTTTGGGATGGAAGCTACTTTGACAGAGTAGAGACGTGCATAGCATTCTCCAAAATAAGGAAACAGAGGGTGTAAGACCTGTATTAATGGTGACGGTGCCTTAGGGCTCAGCAATGCAAGGGGAGTTAGTGACAGGGACAGTTTCTGAGACTGGGGACATCATATGGTCCTGTCTAGTGGCAGATTCTTGAGCTCAGAAGGCTGGTGTCCTGTGAGATGAGAGCCTTTAAGCCTTCAAAAGACATTCTAATTGACACAAACACTTTTTAATTCTTTTCTTTCTTAACTTATTCTATATACTTACATATAACACTCTTACATGCTATATTGTCCCAGTGGATATCTGCATGATTCTATGGTATTGACATCCATTACAATCTCCTAAGTAGAAACATTCGGTCACTTAATAGCATCTATATTTTTATCTATCTATCTATCTATCTATCTATCTATCTATCTATCTATCTATCTGTCTGTCTGTCTATTCTCTCATCAATACAACCCGACCACAGCCTCCCCTCCCTTCCTTTCTCCCAGTTTCCCATATCCCCAATCTTCCCCTCTCCCCCAGGTCCCCTAGTCCTTTGTTTCCCTTTAGGACAGAGCAGGCCTCCAGGGATATGAACCACGCACAGCATAATAAGATGCAGTTAGGCCAGTCACAAGCCCCCAATCAAGGTTGGGTGAGGCAATCTACTAGGAGGAAAAGGGTCCCAAGAGCAGGCCAAAAGAGTTGGAGGCACCTCAACTTCCATTGTTAGGAGCCCAACAAAAAAATCCAAGCTAAAGAACCATGGCATGCATGCAGGGGTCCTAGTGCAGACCAATGCAGGCTCTATGACTGTCACATTGGTCCCTGGGAACCCCCATGAGCCCTGCTTAGTTGATTATATAGGTCATATTTTCTTGGTGTCGTCACCCCCTCTAGATCTTTCTTCCTCCTCTTATTTGAAGTTCTCTGAGCTCCATTTAATGTTTGGGTGCAGGCCTCTGCATCTGCTTCTGCCAACTGCTGTAGGAAGCCACTCTGATGATAACTGAGATAGGCACTGATTCTCTGAGTATAGCAGACTATCATTAGAAATCATTCCATTGACTTTGTGTGTGTATGCGAGTTGTGTTTGGTTTTATCCAAGGTCTCTGGACCATCTAGCTTCTGGATCTAGGCAGTGTTGGGCTTTTAATTTTAAATTTTCTGGAGAATTTAATATGTGAGTACTATGTTTACATCAATTCTACCCCCTCACTCTCTTCCACCAATTCTTTCTATGTCCCCTGACACCTTCTTATATTCATAACCTTTTCTTTAATTATCATCACTACATATATGTACATGTGTATACATATACACATCAACACACACATCAGCACACACACATCACCTGATGAGTCCATTTAGTGTTTGTGTGTATGTGTTTGGGGTTGCCCACCTGGGATTGGGTAACCTATCAGGGGCTTGATTTTTCTATCTCTCAGTAGCTACAGAGTGTCTGTGGATCTTCATCTAGCCTTGGGGCCTTGTGACATTTCCCTCAGCCATATTGTCACAGCAATGATGTTGTTAATGTGCATTGTGACCATGTTGTTGAGATTTCATGGGTGCAGTTTCCCTGTTATGTCCAGACAGCTATTTCACAGCAGGTGCCCTGGTCCTCCAGCTCCTCCAGTCCTTTGCTCTCTTCATGATGTTCTCTGGGCCCCAGGTGTAGGGGTTACGTTGTAGCTGAGTCGGATGTGGCTGGCTTCCCCATAGACACTTATTCTCTGTATTTTGACCAGTTGTATTTCTGTCATTGTCTCCATCTGTTGTAAAAAGAAGCTTCTTTGTTGAGAGGTGAGGCTACACTTACCTGTGCTCTAAAGAGAAGTATTTGGGATGCAGTTAGAAAAATTGTTGTCCCCAAAGAGGGAGCACGGCTTCTTTCTGCTCACTCAAGCTTGTTCCCATACCCCTAGACTTAGCTAGGAAGATGAAGCCTGTGCACCATCCCAGCCAGGTGAGTGTCACAGATCCCCACCTATATTCAAACTCGTTTTAAATACCACAGAAGGGAGTGGGGGGTGGGAAACAAAGGATCGGGAAATCCGGAGGCTGAGCCCCTAACTGAAGCCTGAGAATGGAGAGTGGAAGATGAGGCTGCAGTGATGACCATTGGTCTGTGAAGCTGTGCAGCAGGCAGCAATTCTGAGGTGAATGGGTCCCAGAGAGCATCCCTCCTATGTCCATCAGCTGCAGACCAGATGGGTAGCTTTGCCAGTCTGTCTGGGTATGGTAAGGACCCCAAGGCTCTCTCCTGCAACAGCCAGCCAGTGTGTTCCCATTGCAAGGGGCACAGGTACAGGGTGGGCTAGTCTCACAGAGCACTTACAACAGGGGACTTCAGTGAGGCTGCCATCTGCCTGCTTGGTGACCTGAAATGAGATGGATGGTGTGCAGAACCACACTTGCAGTCTGGCTGACCTGGGATCTCCTGCATCATCAGCAACAGAGGGAAAGGTCTTGTTCTTCCTCTGTTGGGCCCAGGAAATGCCTATCATGGGTCTCTGGTGTATTTCTTCAGGGATCAATAGCTGCTCTGGTTCCCTAATGGGCTCTGGGTGGCCTGCAATTCTGGCAGAATTGTAGGGAAATGCATTAGCCCCCATTGTGTCCCTGAGGACGTTCAGTCTTAATGGAGAGAAGGGCACGCTGATCCAGTCTCTCCATTGTTTGAGATATTAATGAGGCTTTTTACAAATGTCACCTTGCTAGAGAGGGACAGAGAGGACAGTACTGTTTCTATGCACAGAAATTTGTTTATAAGTCATCCTCTGATCCACTCACTCGCATCCTCATCATTCAGCTCTCCACTCACCCATCTACCCACCCCATGGATCCATCCATCTATCCTGCCATCTACCCATCCATCCACTGACTTATCCATCCATCCATTCACCCATCTATCACCCACTCATCTATTCATCCAGCCCACCCACTGATCTATCCACACATACACCCATTCTCCCATTCATTCATTCACACATGCACCAACCCACTGATGCGTGCATTTTACAACATGTTTCCATCCATCCACCCATTCATCCATCCATCCATCCATCCATCCATCCACCTGACCATCCATTACCACCTAGCCACTTACCAATCTATCCTCTTATCTATCCATCATCTTGAAGTTTTTTACATGTAGCAAACAAAGTGTTGAGTATACAAAGCTAAACAAAATGCAACCAACACACCATTCTGGGTGTTGGGTGCAACCAAGGTGGACTACAGGTCAGAGCCTCACCCATAATAGATTGGTATCTAGGATGTTCTCTCATGAGAGTGGTATAGAATTGTGGCCCTAGGTCACTAGTACTGAACTCCCAAGACTCTCCTGTGTCCTGGGCTCCAAACAATGGCCCTTTTTCCAGCCCTTGTTCTGTTAGTATGAAGAAGGACAATGACCTCTCATCTGGCTATCAGTGGAGAAAGGGTTGCTGAGTCACCAGTAGGTGATTCATTCATACCCGATCTCCAGGCTTTTCTCTGAGTTCAGTCCAATACTGAACTGGGTGACTTTGTAGATGTAACTGTGGCCCCAGATACCATTGGTGCCAGGAAAACCAGACAATAGGAGATTCCATAGCCAGTCCATCAACATTTCTGAAGAGATGCATCCCATGGTCATTTTCAGGGGATCTTTAAAACCACTTTGTGTGTGTGTGGGGCTATGTTCCTGTGGGTGCATGAGGTGTGCATGTGTGTGTGTGTGTTTGTCTGTGTGTGCACACTGAAGACTGATGTCTGGTATTCTCCTCAACCTTTCTCCACTTTATTATTATTTTTATGAAACAGGTTTCTCATGGAACCAGGCACTATCAGTTGGCTGAGATATCCAGCAATGAGTTTCTAGGATCTGCCTGTCTTTGCCCTCCTAATGCTGGGGTGCCAGATGTGTGCTGGGGTGCCAGATGTGTGCTGCCATACCAGCTTTTATGATGATTTTGAGGGATCCAGACTCAGGTCTTCCTGCTTACATGGTAAGCACTTTATGTACTGAACCATCTCCCCAGACTCTAAGGTCGACTTTTGAACCCCAGATTAAGACCTCCCCAACTTTAGGGTCTGGGGAAATTGCTCAGTAGGTAAAGTGTTTGTTCAAACACATGGAGACCTGAGCTTAGATCTTCAGGACCCATGTAAAAGCCAGTCTCAGTGGTATATATCACTAACCCTAGGACTGGAGACAGCAGACAGACAGGCAGACTCTGGGCACACACAGCCAGTCAGTTTAGCCTATCTGTAAGCTCCAGGTCCAGTGAGAGTGCCTGTCTCGAAAAAGGAAATGGAGAGAGAGGAAGACATCTAAAGTCAACTTCTGACCTCTACATGGACACACAAACCTGTATACCTACATGTTGTGCACATGCACATCACAGACAAGACAGACAGACAGACAGACACACCCACACACAACCCCACTGAGATCAGCTCCACCAATGAAATTTCTATTTCAGACCAATTTCTATCTCAGAGAACCTTGGTGCCCAGCCCCCATGAACAGAAAGCGTTTTGGTACCCACTAGCTCTGTCCCTTGGGAACTGTAGCCACTGGGGAAAAGGAAGACAAAGCACCATTCCTTGCTGGAGCAGGAATGCAGAGGCTCTGGGCAGGGAGGAAGTCTGGCATCATTCCCACCCCCCATCACGTCTCTTTGCCTCCGAGAGCCTTGGGACCAATTCATTACTTATTCCTTCCCCAGTTCTGAAGACTGATTGTGTAGCTATGTAAAATAAGTGTAACAAATAAAGGAAATACATTTAAAATGTACAAGAATTGGCCAATTTTGCAATATTTCACCTCAATTTTATAGGCTGTCAAATATACTTGCGGTGCACGTGTACTGAGTGTGTCAAGTATATGGAAACCAAAGCTCCATTATTTGGCTGCGATGGGTCAGGGGAATAGCACGGAATAATGTTCTGTCTGCAGTAACAGCTTTTCTCTGAAGCTGTCTTCATACAGGGAAGGGATCTAGAGCCCTCCCGGAGCTCTCATCCAATCATTACCTCTCTTAGTGCCTTTCTGCTGTGATGTCTTTGACAGTCAGCGGGTGGGTGGAGGAGGCCTTGTACCCATGATGCAGTAGGGTGAGGGGAGCATGAGCCCCTGGCTCAGGTGGATGGAATTGTAGGAGAGAAAGAATGCAAGAATTCGCCACAAGAATCATGGCTCTGGGTGGTAGGCATACCATGCCAGTGCCCATTCCCCTGGAGACATCACACAGTGCTAGCCTCGACACTGGGGCAGATAGCATCTCAGGTAAACTGAGTCACACTTGAATCAAGAAGTGACCATTTTATATTACTGAGGCATGTTCAGGCACACTACAATATAATTATAGCTATACACTGTCACTCATTGACTGTGCCTTTTCGGGTCATATAACCTCTCTGAACTTCACTTTGTCTAGCTTTGGAAAGGGAACAATGATTCCAGGCTCATAGGATTATTGTCATCCCATTGAACAACTCCAGGGGGGTACTGATGACATCATCTAATGAATGATGGTCCTGGGAGTTGTGCAGTCTGCTACCTGTGCATTTGTACATGACAGCTCTGTGTGATGTAAAACCACTGGCACTCAGCTGGATTACGGTGAGTAATAGCTGTTATTAGTGTGGTGATTCTCACTCCTGTGCACAGCCATCCTTCGGATGCCAGATCTGGGGGGTCCAGATGGCCCTGCTCTACAGAATAATATAAAATAAGAGATTGGTACCAAGAGAATAGTATGTAGATTCAAGTGTGTGCTCTGCCACTTCCTAGCTGGATTTCCTTAGGATGGTTGCCTGACCCCATCCCTATCTCAGCTCCTCTGCAGATAGGTTCAATAACAGAGCTCCTACAGGGGTTACTGCCAGCCCTAAGCCTGGCAGTTCAAGTTATAACATTTATTTACAGGATAGTGTCTGGCACACAGCAGGTGCTGAATGTGGGTGTTCATGTGGGAAACTGGACAGCAGCATGACAATTGGTCCACTGTGAGCTCAGAGCTGTTAGAAGCATTGTGTTACAAGTACCCACAGCAATATGGGTAAATGAAAGAGATCTGACATTGAATCTCTCTCTCTCTCTCTCTCTCTCTCTCTCTGTCACACACACACACACACACACACACACACACACACACACACACACACGCCACAATAAACCCACACAAAGGCTTCCTGTGGGAGTGAAGGGAAGGGGAGGAGCTAGAGAGAAAAGGTTGTGTGGAGGGCTGACTGAGGCACAAAAAAAACGTGATGTAGGAAGAGTTCCTGCTGGCGGTGTTCACTGACAGCCCACTGTCCTTAATCTGCCAGCCACTGATCTGGAAACCTTCGAAAGATACCAGGGACATGTTCACCTCCATCTAGGTGGCACTAGGTAGGGTGAGCAACTTCTGTCTTTTGAGCCAGAGGACCCTGGGTTCAAACTCAAGCTCTGCCTCTTGCCACCCTCTGGAAGGACTCATTTCTTTGAGCTGATAAGAACTAAGGGGACAGAGAGACTCTGATCCAGTCCTATTCATTTCAGAGCTGGAAGACAGCTACTGTACTGGTCACCACCTCCCACACACACAGGGGATGAGAATCAGAGACAGCTGAGTGGCCAGCTAGTGCTTATATAGAAGTCTAGATTGCAAGGGGTTAGAGGTGGCGGCACCTCACAGGTACACTGTGCCCTTGGAGTTACATCTCCCCTCTTCATTGATCCATGGTGGCATGGGAGGCAATGCAGCTGCATCGGGAAGGGAGTCAGGGAGAGCCATAAGAGGACTCTAGTGCTGGAATGGACTGTGCACCCCTGCCTCTAGAAGGGCTCGGTATGTCTAGGAAGACATCAGATGGTTTTTCCAAGCACCTGCACCCACATTCCTCTGGAAGACACGGTCTAGTTTGCAGAGGTGGATAGACTGTGTCATGCCTGTCAGGCCTAGGAGCCCAAGATAATGTCCCAATCCCACCCCCTCTGTGTGCAGTCTTGCTGAAAGTACTGACTGCCCTACTGTTCCGTGTGAGGCTGCCCACTCTCTGAGCCCCAGTTATCTTGCCAGCTAGGTTAATGGCTCTAGTTTTATTACTCTGCCTGTTTGAGGGAGGTTCGAGTGCTTGGAGGGATCTTAGCAATATCACCTCCCTTCTTTCTGTCTCTGGTGGCCCACCCCTCCCCCTACAGCTCCCTTCCTTGCGTGGAGCAAATGGCAACTGGCATGATTCTCGGTCTCCAAACCTGCCCATTTGCAGCAAAAGAGACCAGACAACCAAAGAACACCCAAAGTATGGAAAAGGTGGCACAGAGTATGGCCAGAGCCATGCCCCCACACTTCAACATAAATCTTAGGGAAGATATAAGCGGGTCCTGTTGTTCTCAGACAAATTATGAGGGGGATCAATGTTATTTTTTTTACATGCTGAATTCATAAGGGTTTATGGCAAAATCAATGTAGGTCTTCATGGAGAGAGAGGGCAGGTACACACTCCAGGATATTGAGGAGTGGGTGGGAGAAAAGTTCCGCCAATCAGCAGTGGAGACGGGGCGTGGGGATGAAGCTGGGGAGCATCTGCCACAATGCTGCAGGGGTGGGTCTTTCCTTGGAGACTGAGCTCAGCAGCCTGAACGCTCCAGGAGGGCTGGACCAAGGACAGTACAGAGAATACCTCAGCTTTGATTGGCATCTTCACAGCTGTCTTGGTGGATCCTGTCAGTGACTCATTTCACAGATGAGAATACTGAGCTGCAGAGAGGCTGGGCACTACATGGTTCCCAACTAGAAGTCCTCAGTTGCAAGCCAGGAGCTCCTCACTCCATGCGCAGCCTCTCTCCTGAGCTTCCTGTGCTGGCTCCACACACTGCTCTGCTGAAGGAATAATTCCAGGTCAACTCTCAGGACAAGCTTTCGATTCCATGATGCCAATGTTTGTCCCCATGATCCTCTTGAGTTTCAGAATGCATGCACAATGCACTTTTGTGACACTGTACTTCAAGTGGCTCTTCTCTTGCTCTTTATCTGGCTGTGAGCCACCCAAGACTCTCCTGTATATCTTACCATCTCTTTCAATACCCACCTGAATGTCAGCATCAACATTTATTTGTCTGTCTATCTACCATCTTTACCCACTCATACCTGTATCCATCCATCCATCCATGTACCAGTCTACCCATCCACATATTCATCCACACATTAATCTACTCATCTGTGTACCAATATATCCACCCATCATCTCTTCAACAATTCATGCACTCATTCATCTACTCATCCATCTATCCATCCATGTGTTCATCTGCCCATACCTACCAATATACATACATATACCTGCCCACATATAATCCATCTATGCATGCATTTACCATCACTCTCTGTCCATCCATCTATCTGCATACCCATCTACACACCCACAGTTTGTTTACTCATTCATAAATTCATGCATCATCTATGTATCCATCCATACATATATTTATGCATATATTCATCTCATATTTACACATTATTAATCCATGCATTCATCTTTTTACCTGTCAATCCACCCATCTACTCATCTATCCATTCACAAATTTATCTTTCCAGCTAGCCACCTATGTATCCATCCATCCATCCACCCACCCACCCATCTGTCTGTCAGTTTATTTTCAGATAGCTATTATCTTAGTTTCTCTTCTTTTGCTATTTTAAAAACATGCTAACAAGAACAACTCGAAGGAAAAAGGGTTTATTACAGGTCACAGTTCAAGGTGCAGTTCATGATGGCAGAGATATCAGTTGGCAGGAGTGTGAGAGGCAGCTGGTCACATCCCATTTACAATCAGGAAGCAGAGACTGATGAAAGCATGCTGCTGCTCAGCTCTCTTTCTCCATTCACATTGTCAGGGATACCAGGTAACAGTGGGTGTGTTTTCTCACTGAATTAACATCATCCAGATCACTACCCCCAGGCATGCCCAGAGATTTACCTGATCTGAATAATCCTCCACAGGTGTGTCTGGAGGATTATTTTAGGTAAGACTAGATCCTGGGAGTTAATAGCACCAACCATCACAGATCATAAGACTTGGAAAATGATCAGAGTTCACCCTGATACAAGTTACAAGGACACACTTTGAAGATATTAGATTAAGTGAGATAACCAGTCCCAGCCAGAAGGATAGACGCTACCTGATCACAATACCGGCAGCAGCTGGAGCTGTTACAGTCACGTGATGGTTTCCAGGTGTAGAGAAAAGGGGAGGTGGGGGGCAGAACCTCAGTTCTATGGGGGCGGGGCAGTTCTGGAGAGGGATGCAGTGCTGGCTTGCTAGCCATGGAGTAGGCACACTTCTGCCATTGTCATATACCCTTGAAAATGGCCACAGCAGTACATTTTATGCTATGCATATTTTACTACAATTAAAAATAAATTACTTTTTAAGTATCAGTCTTTGCAAGGAGGCCGTGCCCTCCCTGGAGTCCTTGTGCACTGCGCACATCCATTGTGGTGATACGATAGTCTCTTGAGCACAGCTCTCATTTCTGGCTCCTTACCTGGGCTGTGAGTCACCCAAGGGCTACTCAGCAGGTTTCACTATCTCTATCTCAATCACTCGACTATCAGTTTTGACATTGCTCTGTCATCCATCCACTCATCATCCCTCTGCCTGTGCATACACACATCTAGCTGTCCACCTACACAGCCGTGCATCGTCCTTGTGCAGTGCATCAGCCTTTTCCTCCTTATGCATCCAAATGGGACCTCATGACCTCCTCCTGGAAGTTCCAATGGCCACTGCAGCCCCGTTCATTCTTCTTCTCCAAATACATCAGGTGCTTAGGGCTTTTACATGAAATCATAATACGTTTATGGCAGCAGCTGACTCTTCCCCAGGATGCCCTCATAGAGCCTGTCATTGTCCATCTGCCCTGGGGCTCATCAAAAGAGCCTGGGTACGTGGACCCCAATCTTGAGCCACGCCTCAATTCTGAAGCCTTGATGGTCATAGGTGAATCTCAGGCCATGTCTCTAGGTCAAGGTGATGGCATCTGCTTTCCACCACATGGAAGTAACTTGTCCACATCTCCTCAACTGGTAGGCCATCTAGAGAGACTGGGTGCTGTCTAACCCCTGGAATTTTCTGCCTGAGGCCTCTGCCCTGCCTTTCTCTGATGAGGATTTTAGCACTGGACTTGGGACCCATCTGGATACAGTTCCCCTCTCATTGGAATGTAGTCTTATCTATAAGCATCTTTCCCCATATCAAGTTGTTATCCCCAGGTTGAGGCGTTTTCTTGTGGATTTCTTTGAATGCTCTTCTCTCTTGAATGCTGACCTTCTAGAGAGTGTTTCTGAGCCCATTTTACCTATGGAATGCCCAGGCATAGAGAAGTTTTATCCATTTCCTGGGAGAAGCAGCTGGTATTTAGTGGAGCATCGTACAGAGAGGCAGGAATGGGAACATTGTTCTCAGCAGCCTTTCCAAGCAATTAAGCCCGTAGTGGAGGGGCCTATAAGAGGCACCCAGCTCAGCAGCCTCTCCTAGAAGGGGGTTGCAGTAACTCAGGGGACTTTGCCAGCTATCTGCCAAGTCCAGAGCCTCCAGGAGACCTCACCCTTACCAAGGTCCCAGAGCTGAATGCCACCATGTCCAGGACATCATCTAATAGCCCTTTGTTAGTCACTTTTTGTTGCTGTGATAAAACACCATGACCAAAGCAACATATAAAAAAGAGGGCTTATTTTGCCCTTAATGGTTCCAGAGGGATGAGAGTCCATCATGTCCAGGAGAGAGGGCAGGAAGCTCAGAGGCAGTGTCTTCAAAAAGAAGCACTAAGCAGAGACAGTGAGCTGGGTGGGACTACATCATCTCAAAGCCTGCTCCTAGCAACATATTTCCCCCAAGCAATCAAATAACATCACTACCTGGGCAGTGTTCAAATACCCAAGCTAATGGGGAATAATTCTCATTTTAGGCACCATAAACTTTGAGCAACTTGAAAAATTATTACCATGTGTATTTGTGTAATGTGTACACAAGTGCATGTGGGTGCAAATGTGAGTGTGTGAGTGTGTGTGTGTGAGAGAGAGAGAGTGTGTGTGTTTGTGAGTGTGTGTGTGTGAGGGTGGGTCAGAGAACAATTCACAGAAGCTGGTTCTCTTCTTCCACCTTGTGTACTTTAGGGATGGAATTCAGACCAGCCATCTGTCTTGGGAGCAAGTATGGTTGTTTTCTAAGCTAGTGGTTCTCAACCTGTGGGTCGTAACCCCTCTGGAAAATCTCTGTCTCCAAAAATATTTACATTGCAATCCATAACCATTAGCAAACTACAACTATGAAGTATCAACGAAAGTAATTTTACGGTTAGGGGTTATCACAATGTGAGGAGCTGTATTAAAAGGTCACAGTGTTAGGAAGGTTGAGAACCAATGATATAAGTCAGCTCATTAACCTGGATTTCACCCCAATTTTTAATAGTTTTATTGAAACATAATTAACATAAGAAAGCTTGATCCTCCTTATATATGCGTACACTTTCCAGCCCATCACAGCATGTCCATGGACTCTTCAGAGTGTTTGCAGCCCCTACATATCTCCTGTGTTTCTTCATAAAAATAGCCTTGTGTCCACCATCCAAGGCTCCATGTGTAGAATTTGGCAATGAAGACACTCATTCATTCATTCATTCAAGGAATGCCAACATCTGCTAGATTGCCTTCATAAGGCTACTGTGACAAAAGGCCTCAGACTGTATGATTTCAAATGTCATAAATAGATGGTTCTATTTATGTGTGGAATCCCTGAAATCTTAGGATTTGGTAAGTTGAAGCAAGAGAGTCACAAGTTCAAGACTTGTGTATACAACCTAGTAATATTGAAGTTAGCATAGACCACACAGTAAGGCTTCATTTTAGACAACCAAATAAATGAGCAAACAACTCACCAGCCAACAAAACAGCAAAACCAAACTCGGCCACAGTTTTGGAGAGGTCAGAACCTAAGATTCAAGTGTTGAGACCATGCTACATGTGAGTCTCTGGATAGAACTTGTATGACCACGGATTCTGGGAGTGCTTGGTGCTATGATTTGTCTATATGTTGTGTCTCTCTGGGGAGATATGAAAAGATGTCTGTTCACCCTAGGTATGGTACCAGTGACGGACAATGTGAAAGCAAGCTGGTGAGCAAGCACAAGGACCAGGGTTGTTTATAGGAGTCTGAATGGCCCAGAGTCAACTGTCTCACTGAAAAGCCTCACCACTCAGCAAGAGGGACCATTCTGGAATTCTGCATCCTTGCAGCCACCCCCTTTCTCTTCAGAACTAGATGGGAGAGCCTTCTCTTTCCAACAATTGTTACTGCTGATTAAAGCTTGGAGAGGGGCCCTGTGGATCTTGTAGTTTTCAGGAGCTTCCTAAGACTTATGAGTTTTATTGTCTTCCTGAGCCTACAGGATGGCTGGTGTAATTGGGAGGAGACAGTGACAAAGCAAAACACTCTGGTACACAAACTAAAGGCTTGATCCTTTTGATGGTGTGAGAGATATGGAATCTTTATGCCACGGGTGGAGGTATACAGGATCTCTGGCCTCAGAGGGGGGTTGAAGGGGGTTAATGCTGGTATCTAAAATGAATTATTTCTTGTCAGGAACTGTTGTTATATGGTAAAGTCACTGCACATACCTACCCACTCTGCTGACACATCTACCATGAGGCCATTTACTATAACATGACATAGCCTCAGAGGCCAAGCAGACATAGGTATCTGATCTTGGACTTTCAGCTTCCAAAACCAAACCAAAGAAGCCTCTTTTCTTTATAAGTCCCCCAGCTTGGAGCATTTAGTTACAGCATCAGCAAGTAGATTAAGGCACTTAGAGTTCTTGGCTCTTACCCATGTCATGCGAGCCTGTTGCCTTGTGACTTCTTCATGTGTGTCTAAATTTCTTCTTGTAAAGATGCAAGGTATTTTGGTTCAGGGGCCACCCTGGTGACTTTGTGTTGACCTGGGCACACCTGTAGACAGCATTTCCAACGATGGTGACATTCACTGGTGTTGGGGGGAGGTGCAAACCTCTAACAGAGCTTTTTGGGCATGTCATTTCATCTCTGACATCCTTTGGTGCCAGTTAGGTAAGAGGTGTTGGAGGAAAACACGTGTCACATGAAAGACCTCATTCTCACATTTTATTTCAATGTTCTGAATAGAACAAGGAACTCCCTTGTCCTCATGAGAACCTGGGCCTGCCATATAGCTGCTTCACCTACCAGGTTCAGCCCCACCAGCCTGGCTCAGCCCTGAATGGGGGGCCTCTCTAGCTCATCGGCAACCATAAGAGGAGCAGCGGACAGAATAAATCTCACTCCAAAATTAATGTAACTCAGGGAAAAAAGTGCATTTACTCATTCCAACTTCTTGTTGCAAGACTCATAAGTGAATAAATTCAAAATAAATGTATCTGGGGTGAAGAGAGAAGCCACAATAAAGCAATCGCATCACCCTAAATGAAGACAAAGGCTCTGAGGCAATATTAAATTCCACCCCCAAAGACTCATTTCATTTCAGACCCAGATTCCCACAAAATCGAGTTTCCTAGCCGAGCTGAACCCCTTTCTGCTCCCGCCAGGCTCTTTGCCCACATCCTCACCTGCCAAGTCCCTGATTCTACTTCCAGGACCATGCTTACAGGTGACCAGCTCTGTTCATGTGCCAGCTTCACCTCTAACCTATGAAGATGCCACAGCTTCCTCCTCCTCAGAGGGAGAGCTTCCAATGGCCAGAGGATTGGCAATATCTACTCAGTGTCTAGATGCCCCTTTTTCATTGGCTCCTGTTACAGCCCAGATACCTGAGAGCAATGATGCCCCATCTGTGTGTCTGCAGATGCTCGAGGCCTGTGGGTAAGAGGCTGCCTCAGTGGCAACCTGTTCTCCATCTCCAGTGCTTGTCCTAGGACTATGGTTCAACATCTGCCATGTTTGGAATGTGTCTCCCAGTGAGTGACCAATGCATGGGAAGCTAAAGACCTGACCAACTATATTGAGACCACTGTCAAGAGGCGACCAAGATCCCAGGCTCTGACCTCATGCACTGATCAATGCTGTTACCAAGAGAGTGCTTGAGTGACCCTGAAGAGTGGGTTTTTACTAGGATAATTCTGGCTTAGACCATCCCTTGTGTATAATCACACCTTCCTCTCTGTGGGAAGGTGTAGCATGGACATCCCTGGAAGCCAGCATCTTGACACTGACCTTTCCAGCATGCACTACAAGTTAGAAATCTCTGTCACCAGGGCCTGCCCTCTCTTGGTTTTGATTTTCCATTAAGATAACTAGATAATGAGGGGTTTTGTCCCTGGTGGAGACACCTAGCAATGATGAAGGCAAAGCAGGGAGTCTGTTATTCAAAGTCCCCATGGTGGGGTTGGGGAAATGGCTTTCAGGTTAAGCACTTGCTCAGCAACCATAGGACCAAAGTTTGGATTCCCAAACCAGGGTAAATACTAGCTAGGTGGGTGTGGTAGTGTTCTGTAATTCCAGCCTAGGAAGAGGAAGATAGAAGATTCCCCAGAGCAAGCTAGTTGGTGATAACTAGTCTCGCTGGTGAGCTGTGGTTTGACTAAGATACCCTATCTCAGGGAGTAAAGTAGAGGAGCAACTGAGAAAGGATCCTGACATCAATTTTAGGCACACACACACACACACACACACACACACACACACACACACACAAACATGCATATACACATCTTCTTATACAAAACACACACATACATATACACAGCTGCTTATACAATACACACAAGCATGCATATATACATCTGCTTGTGTAACACACACACATACACACACAGTGGGTGTTCCCGTGCAAAGTCACTTTGCTTCCTTGCACTTACAGCAGCTGTGCCCATGGCAGGAGAACATGTTCACAGTAGACCCCACCCATGCTTGGATCCGTGACAGCAGCACAGGCCGACAGGTATCAGGACACACTTGTCAGATGGACTTGTCAGTGGCCCTATATGGTGTCACCAGTAGGGACCTGGGGTAGATTGCCAGTGTAACTTTATGAGAGAGACTCCAGATTTTGTCGCCTCCATGCCTAACTGGAGCTGACAGCGGTGAGCACGTGCTGAGAGGTTTTTCAGAGAACCTGATGAGCTGCCTGACGGGGTTGACAGATGTCTGTCTCCTGTGCCAACAGTTGTGGGTTCACGTCAGACAGAGTCAAAATCAAAAACCTCACTGCCTGCTCTCACTCCCCACTATGTGTCAGGGATCGTGCTGTTGCCCAGGAGGATGGGGCTGTTTTTAACCACAGGATGGCAGTCATGTGTTGATACCTACTGGGCGCCAGCCTTTCAACAGGCTGATCCCACGGGTGGCTCAGCATCGCCTATAAAGACCCTTGTTCCTTGCTGTCTTGATGCTGAGACTGGGGCGGAGATTCTATTTTACTCTATTATGTTGTAGTATGGGGAGTTATAATGTTGATGTATTATACAGAATTTATGTTATTTGAAATTTATTTTATGTTATTTCATGTCACGTCCTCTGATTCCCCTTTAACCCTCCTGTCAGCCTGCGGGGAACAGGTTCCAACTCAGTTTACAGCCAAGAACACAAGCCCAGAAAAATGAGTAACTTGCTTAGTGCTGAGCCAGCCAGTGGGCCAGCAGTGCTGTGGGGGCATACAGAGTCAGCCAGTGGGTCAGCGGTGCCGTGGGGGCATACAGAGCCAGCCAGTGGGCCAGCAGTGCTGTGGGGGCATACAGAGTCAGCCAGTGGGTCAGCGGTGCCATGGGGGCATACAGAGCCAGCCAGTGGGCCAGCGGTGCCGTGGGGGCATACAGAGCCAGCCAGTGGGCCAGCGGTGCCATGGGGGCATACAGAGCCAGCCAGTGGGCCAGCGGTGCCGTGGGGGCATACAGAGCCAGCCAGTGGGCCAGCGGTGCCGTGGGGGCACTACAGGTCGAGACAGGCTTTAGAATGGAGCTTTCTGAATTTGAATCTGAAAGTGAGAAGTTTTCTGTAAGCCTTGGTTTCCTCATCTTTACTGATTACTGCATGACTCTCTTTGATGGAAGACATCAGGGCTATGTGTGTGCTGTGCCTGTTGGCCATGGTGATTATAGACAGGACTCCAAAATGGCTCTGTAGAAGGTGGAAGCCCCAGGACTCTAGTAACCCTGAAGCTGTCTCAACTTGCCGCTTCCTCCAACTCCCTGTGAGAGGGAACAGATAAGTCCCCTGTGATCACTTCACTCCAGCTTGGGTGGAGGGCAAAGATGGGGGGCTGGCCACTTTAGCTTTCCTATCTGCTGTCACCTGCTCCTCCAGAGTGTCCGGAGAGGCAACAATTGCCCCTCCCAGCCCACCACAGCCAGTCCTGCTTGAATCTCATAGGTCCAATATGGTGGAGCAGAGCAACCAGGACAGGGAAGGCGGGCTGAAGATTCCCTATGGGCACTAACACAGTTGCTGGTCTCTTAGGCACTTCCCAATCTGGGATGTGGGCAGGGTAGCCTATATCTTTGTGTGTGTGTGTGTGTGTGTGTGTGTGTGTGTGTGTGTGTGTGTGTGTGTTTTGCAGGGTATGCTGTATATATCTGCACATGCATATGGAAGCCAGAGGCCAGACATCAAATATCTTCCTTGACCTTTCGCAATTTTTGAGAAAGGGTCTCTCACTGAACCTGGAGTCTGCCATTTTAGCTAGGCTAGCTAGCAACAAGTTCCTGGGACCCTCCCCTGTCCCCAATCTTTACCAGTTCTGGACTTACAGGGACACGCTACCAGGCCAGTTTTATGTGGGCCCCGGATATCTGAGCTCAGTCCCCCTGCTTGCAAATTGGGAACTTTATTCACTGAGACACCTTCTAGCCTGGAATATTCTATCTTCGTCTATTACATTGTAGTTTACTGACCATCACATCTGCATTGCCTGTGCAGAAAGATGAACCCACATAAAGGTCCTGCAGCAGAGCCTTTCCCATGGAGGGAGCTGGGAAGGGTCAGTTAGTGTCAGCCTGTTGTGTTAGCAGATGGCATTGAGACAGGCTTTCCCTTCTGAAGAGAGGCTAACTTGGAGCTTGGCCAGACAGGAGATATTTTTCCCATCATAGGGAATTGCAAATTAGCCTTGAGAATGAAGTGGCCGGAAGAGATGCACTTTGTCATGGGGGCCAGGAGCTGGGCCTGTTTCATCCTCCTTCCTAGCCCTCGAGAGAAAGGCCCAGGACCTGAACTTGACCTTCTGTCCTATCTCTTGCCTCCAAAGGCCCCTCATTGCTTACATGAGGACAAGGGTGGCTTCTGACTGGAGACAGCTTCCAGGCTCACAGCCCTAATCACTCATTTCTAGCTCATTAAGCCAGGCTGACATTTTAATTTTTAACTTTTTATATATTTACAACTCAGTAATTTTTAGTATATTCACCAAGTTGGGAAACTATCACCACAGTCAGTTTTAGAAGATTTCAATCCTCCAAAAATAAACTGCACCGCTTAGCTGTCACCCTTCTGCCCCTGTCCTTTGGGCCCTGACACCCACTGATTGATGTCTGTATGTGTCTGTACAGGATGCAGATGGATGGACTCACAGCCACCAGGTCCTTATGACCAGCTTCTTTTGGCTTCATTTTATCAATTCCCATGAGAACAATTGTAGGTGAAGTCTCTCAGATCTTCCAAAAAACTTCATGAGGCCCAAACACAGGTTGTCATTTCACCATGTCTTTACTCTGGGCATCCAGTCTGACCCTCTCTAGCCTGTGTCAGGAGCAGTCTAAAGACAGGAGGCTGAAGAGGAAAATAACACCTTTTGCCAAACATCTAGTAGACAGTTATCCTTCAGCTAATCCTCCTCCCACCTATTCACCCACTATGTACCTTTTTATCCACCCACCCATCTGTCCTAACTATCTATTTATTTACCCTCCTGCACATCTGCCCATCATCCATCCACCTATCTACCCAGTCATCTACCCATCCACCTACCCACCTACCTGCCTGTCTACCCAGCATCCACCTGTCCCCTAACCATCTACCTGTCTATCTACTCATCATTCACCTGTCTACTCATCCATTCATCTACTTATCCATCCAGCTACTCTTCATCACTCATTCACTATTCTGCCCATCTACTCACCTGCCTGTTTATTTAACTATTACCCACCATTACCTATTTATCCATCTATCCATCCATCCACCATTTGTCTGCCGGCCCATCCATCATCTATCCACTCTTCATCCATCCACCTATCTTTCTATCCATCCATTCACCTTTCTAACCATTCATCCATCCACCTATTCACCCATCCATCTACTTTCTCATTGATCCACCCACCTACCCATCATTCACCCACCTATCCACTCTTCATTCACCCACCCATCTGTCCTTTCACCCCAAACTGTTTACTATGGACAAAATCATGCTAGGTCTGCTCCGAATGGGAGAATAGAGAACAAGGCAGCTGGTGCGACCCTTGTAACTTAGAGGCAACACACAGAAAAGAAACACTAATGGCTACCAGTGCTGGGTGGGTGATGGCCTGGATCGGGGAGTGCAGCCTTTCAGTTCTCAGAAGGGCCTTTTTGGTGCAAAAGAGGCAGTTTGATGAGGTCTAGGGTATGGTCCTCATAGAAAGGAGTCTGAAGACTGATGAGAGCACATGCTGACAGCTGTCACATGGTAGACTAGGAACACAGTGGCAACTCTTTGCCCTGTTGGCCCCCCCAATACCTTTCTCTAGGGCCACTCACTTATTTCTTTGTGCTCTGTCTTCTTCTGGCTCGGAAGGTGGCATTCAGGTCTAAGTGATCCCTGCCCTTCTGCCCTGACTGAGATGTGTTTCCCGCTCCCAGGGTTGGCATCTTCCCAAGAACCCTGGTTTGCACAAATGAAGGCCCATGTGTCAGGGAGCAGCAGTCTTGGAGGTGAGGATGGAGGTCTTTGTCTGCCTTTCCTGCCTTGCCTCATCCTTCCTGCCTCTGCAATTCTCCTTTAAAGCCGACTTGCGTGAGGAGAAGACAGCCCGCCGAGTGTATGTCTGTTGGCGATGATGTTCTAATTTTAAAAAAATGTGTCACTCTCCAAGCTCTGGGTCCCTTAATCAGGCAATTACTTTCTGATGTAGTATGGTTAAGAAAGAAGAAAAAGAAAAAAATAGCCACCAGCCCCTGGAATCTCAAACATTTTCTTGAGAATTAATTTGGTAAATGTTTGACTCAAGTTCCAGAATGTCCTTTGTTTCCATTTCTAAAAGACAAAAGGGACAGGGAAGAAAAGTAGTAATTGCGTGTTAATCAATCTTGCTCATTAAAATTAGCTCCCCAGCCAAGGATGTCATGGAAACAGCAGATGCTTGAGAGAAGGGCTGGAGGGCTCAGCAAAGGTGGGGCTGAGATCACGGAGTGGGCATGGCCCATGGGACACGGTATGGGATCCACTGGAAATAACAACCAGCAAGGACTGTCACCATGCTCCTTGTGGCTGTCCCTGCAGGCTTCTTAGTGTCTTTCAGAGCAAGCCAGTGACCACGCTGGGTGGTGGGGATGGGGGTGTAGTTGATGACACAGGCCAGGGATACTGGAGAGAGAGTCCCTAGAACTCATTGCTAGAAATGGCAGGACTGAGACTTGACATCAGGTTTCTTGACCAGTGACCTCACTGTGGCCTGGCTCTGTTGTACTCTAGTGGTGTCTGCAAGGTTGGAAGTGGGCGAGGCAGGGCTGCAGGCATGATGGGCTTCCAGAAATTCCTGGAGGGTGGAAAGAAGTCATTTCTGTCACCGTTTCTATAGCAATACCCTGG
Organism: Sigmodon hispidus; assembly: GCA_004025045.1. NCBI lineage: Eukaryota > Metazoa > Chordata > Mammalia > Rodentia > Cricetidae > Sigmodon > Sigmodon hispidus. The sequence goes on along the minus strand of PVIH01005696.1, from coordinate 53,647 downwards.
GAAGATGTGGGCACCTAACGGGGAGGGAAGGTCCACACCTTGAACCCACTTATCTCCAGAAGCCAGAGGTATCTTGGATCTTTTCCAGGAGCTCTACGTTCTAGATCTAGATCTCTTACTCCCCAGGTCTTGCTGGTCTGGTTGGGGTGGGATAATGTGTCCTTGTCCTCTGTGTTACCTGCTACTGAACCCCAAGAATGCAAGGAAGCTACTGACCTCCTATGGGCAGCAAACTGTGGAAGGCAGGAATGGCTTGGCTATCACCCACTGTCTCTACATTCATGCCTTTCTGGGCTCTGAGACCCCACCTTCCTGCTGCCTGACTCCTGATGGTCTGAAACAGTGGGAAGCCTCGTTCCAGCTCAGTCTGTCTGTACATCTGTTCTAGGCTGCAGAGCCAAGACCACCTCTCTGGAGATAGGGGGTAAAAGCACAAAAGTAGTTTCAAGCCTCATTTTCAATAAAGTAAGGGAAGGAGAGGGCTAATAAACCTTGGTCCTATCACAGAATCATATGACAGAATGCTGGTCCCCTTTAGGTGTTCTAGACTACCCATGGGCTGGAGTCCAAGGGCTCAAGGAAAACAGTTTCCCCAAGGGGGTAGTCAGCCACGAGGCCCATGGAAACCTCATGTTCAGGAACAGTAGGTTGTGCGGGTCAGCTTCCACCAGTATTATGGGTAGGCTTCACATTTGTTTCTGAATGCTAGCTTCAGAGGAACCTGGGAGCTGGATGGTCAGCCTGCCCCTCTGTGAGATACACAAGAGGCTAGAAACCAGCAATAATAAATGTCACTCATGAGGCTCCCTGGTGAATTTCCACTTGGGTGCCAAGAAGCCATCTGGACTTCTGGGTGAGATGGAAACAGTTGTAGGTCCCTCAGTCATTTCAAACTCCCCCAGAGGCTGTGTGGCCACTAGGGACAACAGAGAAGCCACAGGGTGATTCCAGAGGTCTACCTCTCCCCTTACCCCAGGTCTGCTGGGTCTCGATGCAGGAGGAAAGACATGGGCATGCTTGCTGGCTGAGGTGCTGACTTTTCCCATGGCCACCCCTAACTGAGGCAGGCCTGAGCTGAGCCTTTCCACTGAGTCTACGGCAGGGCCTGATCACTCTCCCATACCCCCTACCCTCTGAAGAAGGGTGCTGGTTGGTTGCAAGTGAGCATTATTGTTCAACTCTTGTGCTCTGACAGAACCCCACAGGGGAGCCATCTCTGTAGAGACTCTAATAATCTCTGAAGGCTTTTTTTCCTAATGAAATGTTGATGATGGTGATCAGGCTGTAGCCTTCTCTCTCCTTGGGCAACCTGGCTCAATGCACCTTGTAAGATGGGGGAGGGATGACCAGTCCACTAAAACTATCCAGGTTCTGGTGGAATGAGACACATTCACAAATTCTCTCCTCTGGCTTCTAGAACTCTGTCAATGTTACACAGACAAAGACCATCTTATGGTTTCCCGGTGTCTTTAAGAGAAAGCTTATCTTGGGAAGAAGGGTCATACCAAGCTGAGGAGGCACCTCATATGCTCACGGTCTGCTTGCTCCACCAATAGGTGCTGGGAACTTTGCTGGGAGATAGAGAGGTCTTGGTAAACACAGGCCCCTCTCCATCGAGAATTCATTTGGGAGCAAGTGGCAGAGAAACAATTTAAAGCACCCGAAGAAACTGTCTAGACATGTGGCTGATAGACATACACACATGGATGACAGCTTCAGGTCTTGCTGGATCCAGGCAGCTCTGAAAATACTGAAAACAGATGTATGTACATTTGTATGATTAGTTCCTAACATTTTTTAAAAAGTTGTCTCCGTCATTTGGCTCTGCTTTCCTCTGTGTGAACTTAGTCTTCTGCTCTCTCTTCATGGTAGCAAGATGGCTGCCGGCTTCCCTAAGCATGCACCCTGGCCTCCCGATGAGAAGCCTGGTGGTTAGACCTCTCATCATTGGGACACATATACCAGAGGAATGCTTTAAAAGAAGAGAGAATTTGCTTGGGCTCATGCTTCAGAGAATCTGTCCAGGGTTGCGGCATCCATTGCTGCCAAGCTGAGGCAAGGCAAAACATGATGAACGTGTGTGGTAGAGGCTCACCTCACTGTGTCCAGGAGGCGAAGAGTAGGGGGGCACACCTCAATGACCCAGCCCCTTCAGTAAGGCTAGATGTATTCATCACCTCAAATATTGTCATATGAACCCAAGGTGTCTCTGTCCATTGTGAAGGGCACTCACTTCCCTGATGCCCCCAGAGTGCAAATCTGTAGACATCTGTTACTCAGACACCCTCTCCCCGATAAAGCATCTCCTCTTCCCAGAGGTCACTCACTCATGTCAGGTACCTGCTTTCCTGGATACTTGTTGACCAGCTTGGGCCACATGGGCATCATTCAAACCAATCATTGTGGCCAAGTGGAGGAATGGCTTTTGGGCAGCCCTGGGGCAGGAAAGAACAGACTGACAGATGCCTCCACGGTGGATGCACATTCCTTCTTCTATCTGCTTCCTCCTCTCCCCCAAAGACATGGAGTCTGCCTGGAGCCTAATCCCAGAGCAGAGAAGGCCTCCAGAAAGAGTTGTTCCCAGCCACAACCATACCTAGCCATAGCTACCCCAGCCACAGTCACCTCCAGCCATAATCACTATGAAACCACTCAGTGCCTCATCCTAAGCTCCTCACCTCACTGGACTATTGCAATCTGCAGCCAGCACTCTGTGGCCCTGCCTCTAGGCCCTCACTGGCTTTGCAAGGGGGGGGGGGCATTGCATCTACAGTACCAAGGGCAGTTGCAGGGTGGATCTGAGTGTAAATAACTTTCCTGGATGTCCCATTCTCCTTATCTGCTTTTGTTTGACCAAGACTAAGCTTTCAGGACTCTGGTCATCTGCGTAGGACCAGTCATCACTCTTAGCACCTCCAGGGATACGAGTTAGGTGTCCGGAGAACGCCAACATCTCCTGACTGCATCCTGTCCATCTCCACTGGGCTTCACAGGACTCCTTAAAGCCTCTCCACATGACACAGTAGGGAGTCCATCCCCCTGGACACTTGCACTGTACTGAGCTCCCCTCAGCCTATGTCTTAACACAAATGAGGTAGCACCTGTCCAAATGTGAGCATGCTCAGAGCATACCATAACACAACTCCCACCTGCTATACTTTCTACTTCTGTTACAATGGTCCATGACATCCAAGGATTGCTGGGCTCCCCATATCTCATTAGAGACTCACAAGACACTGTTTCCCCAAAGCTTTGCTCTCTCTATGTGCCTCCTATCTGAGGTTTTCCCTGTCCTACTTGGGAGATTGATATTTTGCGTGGCTCCTGGGAGACAGAGAAAAGAGCGCCATTGAGAAGCTGAAGAGGAGGGCCACTTTACTGTATGCTGGGCGCTTCGCCTACTCCACAGCAGCTGCTAACAGCCCCGTGAAAGTGGGTCTAATTGTCCTCAATTTATAGACATTGAAACAGAGTCCACAGAAGTTCTTGATTGTAAAAGCATCACAGTTAAAGGGGATACTCTCTGGATTTGACTCCAGAGATCTGCAGCCCCAAGCACGGGCTCTTAGAAAAGCATGGAAAATTCCTCCTCCCAGAGGTCCGAGCTGAGGCCATGTAATCAGATTGGTCCCAAGAGGACTTCACTGCATGAGGGAGGTCTTCAGTCAGTTCTTCTGCCTCCATACCCCAAATCCTGCTGTTCCCCTTAGCTCCCCTTCCTTGAGGAGGAGGAGAGAGTTCCACAAGAGGCCAGTAATGCCCTGAAGTTCTCTGTGCCCATCTGTCTGGTAGGCATGGCTGCATGCACAGGACAACTCAGGAGGTGGGAGGGGTCAGTGTGGCTGGAGCCAGCAGGCCACCAAGGGAACAGAGGGAAAGACCAGGTCGGATGGCTGAGCGGTTGTCTTCGCTCAACAGCTGTCGAGGGGGTTGGCCGATTAAGCGGAAGCTTAAGGCTTTCAAAATCACTAATCAGACCTGCCAAAGCCTTTAAAAGGGCTTTCAAAAATTTTTCTCTTCATTTATTTTTTTTTAAGCACACTAAAAGCTTCATTAAAGACCCGCCAAAGATGGAGAGACCTCCTCCCGCTCCCCGTCCCTCCCACAATAATTAAGACCAGGCTCTCCCCATCAGCTTCCCTGCCTCTTGGGTTGGCAGTGGATGGGATGGGAGTCTGCAGTGACTTCTGAGCCATTCTGCCATCTAAAGAGCTGCCAACTTCTCCCACTGGGCTCCTCCTTCCCAGCCTGGGCCCTGCTTGCTTTCCATGTTGTATTAGAGAAGAGGCAATGCCATGGTCCTCAAAATATCCATTTTTTTTCAGCCAAGAAAGTGTAATCTCAGAGCAGCAGAGAGATTTATCAGTAGGCAGAGCTGGGAGGTTGAGTGGGATCCAGGCCAGGGTATGTCTTTTGAAAGGCACATTTTCATTTAAATCAGACCCTACCGGCAATCAGCGGGGATCTTCAATAAGAAGATCCTGTCTGCCTGATGATCAATGCCTCCCATGCCAGTCATGAAGCAGGTGGAACCAAGAAGGTATCACCAACCGGCAGGATGAGATAGGGCACAAGAGAGAGGTGAGCAGAGGCCAGCACCCGCCCCAGGAAGTCAGAAGGCTTGATCTTCAAGAGACAGGCCCAGCACCATCCTGGTGGACTGAACCATACACTAAGAAATAGAAAGCATCATGGAGAAGAGAAAAAATGTTAACAGATACCCAAGACCATTCATGCTGGCCAGCAAGCCTCTGGCTGTCCTAGATACATCAGGCTACCAGCAACCCAAGTGCTGGCAAGAGACTCATCTCAGGCTTTGGGTCTGTCTTAGTTAGGCTCTCTATTACTATGACCATGACAATTCTTCTAAAGGAAAACATTAATTGAGGTGGTAGATTACAGTTGTAAAGGTTTAGTCCATTATCATCATGGCGGGACATGGCGGCATGCAGGCAGACGTGGTGCTGAAGCTGAGAGCCCTACATCTTTTTAGGCAGGCAAAAGGAAGTGAACTCTCACTGGGTGTGGCTTGAGCACACATGAGACCTCAACACCTGCCTTTGTAGTGACACATTTTCTCTAACAAGGCCACACGTCCTAATAGTGCCACTCCCTTTGGGGGCCATTTTCTTTCAGATCACTACAGGCTCCCTGGACTCTGCCCTCATGGTGGTAAGCAGGAATGCCACAGACCATCCTGGGTGAAATGCAAGTCTGCCACAGCCCGACCTTTCTCCTCTTCAGTTTGCACCAGGGCCTCCGACACTGTCCTGACAATGCTTCACCTCAGGGCTTCATTCTTCAGTCTGGATCTGGGAATCTTAATGGAGGCGGCCCTTTACCTGCCCTGTCTGACCTTCCTCTTGCTCCTGATCACTCCCCTCCCTGATGTCTTTGAGTGTTAGCATGACCTGTGGTGGTTTTGTGTATTTCCCTCCCCTCTCAATTCTATCCAGGTCCCCTGGGACATCATGCAGCTCTGTCTGCCTGTAGTCCTCTCCAGGATGGATGCTATAGGTGATCATGGGTGACTGATGGTCCTGCCAGGACACAACACCGTCCCTGGGAGCTCAGGTAGGCTCATGGTTGAGTCAGCAGTCAATGGAAAGGTCAGATAATCCTGAGAGATTTCCTGGTGGGATGGTGTCCTGTAGGTAGGACTGGAGTAGAGAAGTCTTGGAAGATAGAAGGGGGGAATGAGATTAATGAGAAAAATTCAGGGCCTGGGTCACCCAGACAGAGCAGCCATGTCCTCTGGATATCCTGTAAGGTGACCACCGAGTGACAGGACAGTAGAGGAGACTGGCCATGGCCCTTGGGCAAATACCAACCGCCCATGTGAGACCAGGGATGGAGGCAGCTTGGTGGCTCTTACCTCCTATGGGAGCAGATGCTCTATGCCCCAGCTGGGCAGAGAAGAGGAAAAGTAGACAAAGAAATTTTCTCTGTCATATCATCTCTCAGTGTTTACGTGTTCAAGTCTGGGAGTGTCAACTGGAAGTAAATGAAAAGCCACAGGCCCTTCCTTCCTCAAGAAGCTGGAAGGGAAGATGATCTGCTAACTCAGTCACAGGGTAAAGGCTCATACTCACCTTGGTGACATCAGCTCCTCCAAAGCCATGATCTCATCAGTCAATACTTCCAGGGTATGACAGAGGACAGACACATGCCACTCACTTCCTTGGACATCATGAGGGTCATGGGACCAAGCGGTCAGAACCAGAGGTGTCTCCATACAACTGACATGAGTTGTCACCATGGGGGCATAGTTAGAAGCTAGGACAATGTCGTAAGGATCAGGGTAATGGTGATGGCAACTGCAATTGTGACCCCAAGAGTTGTAAAGTGACATTGTCAGAAGTGTGGAGCTATAAGCCAGCTGTCATGGTTACCGTTCTTTGGTTGTGAAGAGACACTGTGACTCAGGACACTTACAGAGAAAAGCATTTGACTGGGGGTTTAGTACAGCTTCGGAAGATGAATCCGTGATCATCATAGTGAGGACCGTGGCAAAAGGCACCAGGCATGAGAATGGGGCTGAGATCTTACATTCTGACCCACAGGCAGCAGAGCAAAAAGAGAAAGACTGGGCCATTCATGGACTTTTAAAACCTCAGAGCCCACCCTGGTGACACACCCTCTCCAACAAGGCCACGCCTCCTAATCCTTCCCAAACAGTTCCACTAACTAGAGACCAAGGATGAGAACATATGAGCCTGTGGGGACATTCTCACTCAAACCACAGGGGCCATCTATGATGAGAGGAAAGAGCTGTGGTGATAGTTGCTGCAACTTGAGTCCAGGTCTGCTTAGAACAGATTGTTGGGGAAGACCCGCCTTGGTGCTCTGTCTCTATCTGTCTTTAGCCAGCACTTGTTACATGGCAGAGAATGTTTCTGATGCCACTAAAGACTTCACAGGGGCGAGCATGGAAGATGGATGTGAGAGACAGAAAGGTCAGAACAGGAACCTGAGAAACTTGGGGTATTAGTTACTTTTCTCAATGCTGAGTCAAAATAACTAATAAAGCATGGAAAGGTGTTCTCTTGCTCAGTTTTAGGGTGCACAGTCCATCATGATAGGAAGGCATTCCAGCAGGAGGATGAGGCAGCTGGTCACATCCCCATCTGCAGTAGGGATGCAGAGGGAGATGGATGCCGACGCTCACCTTGCTTCCTTCTTTTCATTTAAACCAGGTCCCCAGACCATAGGATGGGACTGCCCATATTGGAGGCATGTCTCCTCTCAGGTAAACCTTCCTGGAAACATCTTCATAGACATGCCAGAGGTCTATCTCTTAGGTAATTTTAAATCCAGTCAGGCTGAGGGTAAAGACGGGCCAGCACCTTCTAGTTCCAAAACTCATCTCCCAGAGAGGCTCTCACCACTTGCTCCTGGATGAGCTGGGTTCTGCTGCCCTGAGCCCTCCTGGCCTGGGATGTGGACACAAAGTTTCAAATGACTGATTTTGTGTATGCATGTCTCACAGTCTGTCTTCTTCCAAGACAGAGACCAGGTTGATTTCAGGGTCTACAGTACCAGGATCTTATTTATTTATGTAATTTTGGATTTTTTTGAGGTGAGGTCTCATTAGATTATCCAGGCTGGTCTCCAATTCAAGATTCTCCAGCTTTTAGCCATAGTGCTGGGACAGTAGACATGTAGCATCAAGCCTGGCTTTTCTATGTATGAGGGTTTTAAAAGGCAGACCCCAGACCCCAAAATCTCACAAGAAGAGGTGAAGTTCCAGTGTGTGTGTGTGTGTGTGTGTGTGTGTGTGTACATGTGCATGATGCATGCTTTTAGGGACAGTGTTTTTGGCTGACTGGCTGGCTGGTCATAAGGCATGAAAGGTGTCTCTTGACTACCATGGGAGTTGCCTGAGAAACCTTGGCAGTGACTGACTGAGCAGGCTAGGACTTGACAGGCACCTGGCAAAGCCTCTGATTAACAGATCAGGAAGACGCACAGCTATGCAGCAGTGCATCAACCCACTGGTTTCCATGACCTGCATCTCAACTGGAAATTGCCATGATCATTTGCTTTCCTGATTCTGGTCTTTCTCCCAAGTGCATGCAGGCTGTCCCTCTGTTCCCATGCTTCATACAGCAGTGTTGCAGGGACATGAGCCATGCATCACTGGCTGAGGGAAGAAAACCCTAAGGGTACTACTTACTGGATCCCAAGGGTGGTGTCACCATGAGGCTGGCTATCTATTTGCTGGTAAACTTCCATACACTTGATTGCTGTGTCTTTAGGGACACCTGACCCGAAGCCACACACATGTGATAAGCTGGCAAAACTAAGAGACCTGGCCACTGCGATTCCCTTCCCCCAGGGTACTGAGAGCAGAAAAGCTTAATGTTGTTATTTATATTCGCTATATTATTTCACTTATCCCAGCAGGCGGCCATGAGGATATGATCCCATTCTCTAGTCATTAAGAAAAGTCAATGAGAGAGATGGGTTTCCTTGTGTGGGGTCAACATGGACAATGTTGGTGCTGAAACTCAGGGCCTGTTCTCAGGAATTATTCCTGACACCAGCCACACACACCACCAAGATCCACCCACCATTTTTTCATGCTCCCAGAGGGCTGCTTGAGCATGCTTTCCTGACTTGTGTACTGTGTGCTGCCCCGTTATCCAAGCCTCATCTCTGTGCCTCAGTTTCTTTCCTGTGGTTGGGAAATAAATGTGTTCATCTTTCTGCTTCCTAGCAGCTGGTCACATGGGCTTAGGACCCCCTGTGGGAGGTGCAGGTGCTCAGTGGTCTTTGCTGATAGCCCAGCCACAGCAAAGGGGAGGCCCCCCTCACCCCAGCTCTGACCACTCAGGCAGGAGATGGAGGAAGACAAAGGGCAGCAGGTGATGGGGTGGGGGTGGGGGGGAGTGAGTGGTGGAGCCTAGAGCAGGCCTGTGGGGAGCAATGAGGATGGTGTGCATGCTTGTCATATCATATAAATGATAAACAATAATAATAACATGGATTCTTCTGTAATGAGAAAGACTATGGAGACTGAATTACCTCAGTAATGGGCTGCGGACGTCAGGGAGCTATTTGTTTTTGAAGGAAGAGCTGAAGGTTGTGTCTACGTCCCCCCCCACACACACACACACTGCTGCTCCAGGTGGGGAGGTCGCTTGAGCCCTCACAGATGCAGGCTGGGCTGGGGTGGGAAGCACAAACATGGGACTCAAAGGAAGGACGAGATAAGCATCGGGGCTGCTTCTTAATAGTCACAGAACATAGCAAGCTTGTGTTTCCTGGTCCCGTGGTGGTTTCTAGATCACTGAGTCGTCAGGGGAGGGCTGTGCATGTCACTCCCAGCTGCAGCTCCCGAGGTCGGGTGCAGGGCCCTCCACAGCTGGACAGAGGTTCAGAAGTGCAGTCTGTCAGCCTGAGGCCTAGGATGAAGCAGAGCGGGCAACAGAGACCAGGAGGAGGAGTGAGAAGAGACAGGTTGTGCAGCCATGTTGAACCTTTGAGGTCCTAGGTCATATCATTGTTATTTTTTTTTAAATGTCTCATCCTCATGTCCCTAGGCCTCTTCTCTCTTTCAGAATAATGCCCTATCTTTTAGAGCAAAGACCAAACCACAGCCTTAACCCAAGACTTCCATGGTCATACAAGCATGACCTTCAACTTCTGTGACAGTGTGAAGCCACGCCTGTGGGTTCAAGTCTGTAATCTCAATACTTGGCAGGCCGACAAAGAGGATTTCTGGCTTTCTGGCCAGCCTGGGGTGGGAAAGTGAGACCCTGCTTCAAAACAAAGAAAAGACAGATGTATTCCCAAGCAGCATCCTCTGTGCCAGAACTGACAGTCAGGGAGGAAACCCACCTCCACCCCTTACCCCCCACAACAATCCCCCAGGAGGCATTCCTATTGTACTGTGATCTGGTTCAAATCCTATGAAGGTGAGTGGGCCACATTTTGCCAAGGGACACCTGGCCTCCAGCCCACACAGGTGCCTTCAGCCCACATAAACTCTGGTGCCCAAGGCTACCCCTCAGTGTCCACCAGAGTCACAACACTAAGCCCAAGCAGCAGCTGCTTCCTGCCCAAGCCACACAAAATGAGAGGCCAAATAGGTTCCAGACAAGCAGTGGGGGGGGATCTAGGGGGCTTTAGGGACCTTTGGACAGAGAGGTGAGAGATAAAATTAGGCAGAGAGCCCCAGAACTCAGAATCCCTCCTCAATGACACCCATGCTACATTAAAATTAATCAGCTGTGCAGTGATTTTTATTATATAAGCCAATAAAATGGGAAAATTACAATTTCACTGGTAACTGTTGGGCTGAGGAGTTTGATTTTTGTATTTTATAGTCCCATGGTTCTTGAAGTTTTTTTTTTAAATATATTCTTTCATATTGAGTGAAATCTCTCTGAAGCACTATGAGTGGCTGGCTCAGCCTTAGACTGCGCACACATGCGCACACACATACACACACACATACTCACACACACACACTCATACATGTACATACACATGCACACACACATGCAAACACACACACATGCACACACACATACATACATGCAAACACACATACACACATGCACACACACATACAAATACACACACACACATACACACTTCCGTTGATGCACAAGCACTGTAGCTGGGCATGTGGGCACCACCATCCATCTTCATCTCAGCCAGGCTTGTTCTGTGAGCAGGGCCTGGGTGTGCAGTCCTGGCAAGCACTAGGTGGCATTAGTGCCCCCAGTTGTTCACTGATTCTCCTTGGTCTTTGCCATGTGGCTTTCCAGGCAGCCCTTGTTGCTCAGATCCTGCACTGTTGATTTTGCTGCTGGTTCCCAGAGGTTTGTGAGATAGGGACAATAAGTGTCTGTGGTGTGACACAGGGCCTGAGCTTTATCCCTGCCACCACGTGGAAAAGGCTGGGCAGTTATAATCCGAAGGCTGGGAGGCAGAGCCAGGTGGATCCCTGGGGCTTGCAGGCCAGCTAGCCTCAATGGAGACCTTGTCTCAAACAAAAGAATTGGCGGTCCCTCATGAACCACACCCAGGGTTGCCCTCTGTTCCCTCACATGATCATTTCTCTCTCTTTTTAAAAAGCGACTGTATTTTTATTTACACATATGCGTGTGTGTTTTCATGAGGTATCCATAGGGAACAGAAGAGGACATTGCAGACCCTGGAGATGGAGTGACAGGTGATCGTGAGCCACCAGACATGGGTGTTGGAAACCAAACTCAGGTCCTCTGAAGGGACAGTATGGTCACTTAACCACTGAGTGACCTCTCTGGTCCCTCACACAATCATCCCTGTGCTAATTCTTTCTTTCTTTCTTTCTTTTTCTTTTTTTTTTAAAAAAACTGTTTCTCTTTATTTTAAGATTTATTTATTTATTATGTATACAGAAGAGGGTACCAGATGTCATCATAGATGGTTGTAAGCCACCATGTGGTTGTTGGGAATCAAACTCAGGACCTCTGGAAGAACAGTCAGTGCTCTTAACCACTGAGCCATCTCTCCAGCCCCCATCCCTGTGCTATTTCTCTCTGTCCTTTGTGAACTCTCTGTTTTTTATTGAGTACAGGATCTGCCCATGTTGCCTGATTCTGGGGTGGGAGGCATATGGAGCAGACCCTCGCCTGGTCTGCAGCTGAACCCCAAACCTAGAGCCCTGGCACAAAGGAGTGCAGCTGGTCCAGAGTCTGGCACCCAAGACCACAGTGACCAATGGGCAGCTTGTAGCTTTACCCAAACACAACGTGACCTTGGTTAACTCATGCCTCACAGATGCAGAGAGTGTACGTGTCTCAAGTTCGGCAGAAGCTTTGTATTAGAGACAACCATTGTTTCTCAAGGCTCAGAGAGAGCTGGACTCAGGGCTGGTCATTCACGTGCTGTTGCATTTTCTGTTGAGGAAATGGAGGCTCTGAGAGGCACAGAGCTCTCCAAGGTTGTGGCTAATCAGTGGAAGAAATGTCAAGCAGCCTGATGGCTCACAGGGTCCCATTCATCCATGCTACCCTCACTTCTGGAGCTCCCAGACTGCGAGGCTGTGGTTGGGGGGTTCATTAAATGTGGAACAGCTGAGCTCCCCAGAGGGAACCACTTCCCCACATCCCAACAGTTTTTTCATGGAGGATTATTCCTACACAGTCAAACCTAACTTTCCAAAGCATCTGTGTTTGGGTTTTCCTCTCTGAGATGACAGAATAGTTGTGCAGGGCACCCTACATTCTGGCATCTCAGACATAGCAGATGGGTTTACGCTTGCCCTGTGTACTCTGAGAGCAACCCATTGTACTTGGATGGGTAGGTGGACTTTCAGAGAGTGATGAAGACATGATGTTGCTCAGAGCCCTGTCTCTGTGAGTGGATTGACCCATTGTGTGTTACTGGACCAGTGTGTTTCCATAGGACCCACTTGTTTGGTTTTTTTTGTAAAGTGAGCTTGTTCTGCCTCGCTGTGTGAATATGTGGCATGGAGTCTTCACCAGAAACAGACATGCCAGAGCCATGAGCTTGGACTTTCAGCATCTACAGTCTCAAGAGAAAAATCTTTGATTCTTTTATCTCTCTGGAGAAAAAAATCTTGCCTGGCCTCAAACTCACAGCCCTCCTGCCTGGGATTACAGGCATGCACCACCATCTCTGGCTAGTAAACACCAATTCTTTATATAATGATACAGTCATAGGTATTTCGCTAGAGCAACAAAAAATAGAACAAAACATTGTGTTTTCTCTACAAGGAACACCTCTGCCTCCAGGAGCTGGCCTTAGGAAAGCTGCCTCCTCCTCACTGTGAAATACTGCCTGTAAAAAAACGTGTAACAATCTGTAAAACCTCGGCTCAGCTTCTTCAGCAGCGTCACCCAGGAGGTAGGACAGAGAAAACCATTTGTCACCTAGGACTGAGAAATAAATAGCTCCTTTGTGCTTTCAGCCAGTTTGCTGTTAGGAACAAGTATGGGAAGGGCTGAAAGAGCTTGCCCTCGGTGACCCCTCCCCAGATGTTGATGGCCACTAACTTCTGGTTATGGGTGTACAGTGAGTCCCTTGGGACCAAATAAAGATGGGAATGTCTACCGAGTGATCCTATTCCTACAGGATGAGGGTAAGGAGATCAAGACTAAGAGCTGGGAACCAAAAGCTGAAGGAGATGGCTAAAGCACCCCATGAGTTTCCTAAGTGGATTTTGGTCAGGGTAGCTGGCCCTTTGAGGGTCTCCAGGGGCACTAGCACCCTCGCCTGGGGAAATCTGAAATGAAAAAAGAGTGTGTACATTTTAGCAGCCAAAAGTAAACAAATAAATACATGAAGCCCAGGGGTGTTTGGTGGCTTCTCAGGCTCACAGGTAGCTCCTTCACTCACTCTGTGGTGACCAGCTCAGCCCTCAGCTAGAGGCAGTGAGGAGCAGTGGGGTAGGTGGGACCCATCGGACTGGCAGCTTCATCATACCCTTCTGCTTCCCTAGCTTTCGCTGGCTTGCCTCTTTCATGTCTTCCTGAACAACGCCTGACAGCTCTCCTTGCTCCTCAGCGGGCAAGGCTCTCTTTGTTTGCTCGAATAAAGCAGCTTGTTACAGGAAAGAATACTGTGGTGAGTGTCGGAAGATGTGTTTCCTTAAAGAAGCTCAGCCAAACCTTTCAGGTGCTGTTTCTCTGAGTCTCAGAGTCCTCAGACCCCCACAAGCCTGCTTCCCACACCTGCTACAGAGGCTGTTTGTTGAGCCTGGATCCCTGGGATCTTGGGCATCATGAAAGTTAACATTGGCATCTTGACAAGATCTAAAACCGCCTAGGAGACAAGTCTCTGAGCATGTCTGTGAGGTAGTTTCTAGATCAGGTTAATTAAGTGGGAAAAGCCACCCTGATTGGAGGCAGCACCATCCCGTGGGCTCTGCCCCTTAACTAAAAACAAAGGGGAAAGTGGGTTGAACACAGTACTTCTTCCCCACTGTGTCTGATTGTGGGTGCCATGTGACCAGCCATCTTGCACCATGCCTTTCCTGCTATGGCGGACTGCACTCTCTAACTGTGAACCAAGATAAACCCTGTTCCCACCTGAGGTCAAAAGGGACAGAAAGGTCTCTAAGCTCCTAGTGCTGCAGCCACTGTCTGTGGAAGGATTCACCATGGGCTGCTTCTTCTGAACAGATAGAAGGCAGGGCAAGTTCTGTTTAGGACCACACAGGCTTCAGAGAGGAAGCTGCTGTCCTCTTCAGGGCAATCAAATGAGAAATAAGTTAGACTGACAGAAATGTTGGTCTGATGGCATTTTGTAGCCAATAATAATTGGCATTTACTCTGTGCCCAGGTATAGCCCCTGCAACTTAGGACACTGTATTTGGCGTGTCCTTTGGCATGGTGCCATGGTTCCCTAGCAGCAGAAGTAATCTGAAGCCATCAGTCACTTTCCATATATCGGCAGTGTGATCTTATTTAATCTGCCTGATAAAATTAGATCCTAATCTTGTCCCTTATTTGACGTGCATTTTTGGGAGGGGGATTGAGATAGGATCTGTAGCCCAGGCTGGCTTCTAGCACAAAACATAGGCAAGAGGGACCTTGACTTCTAATTTTCCTAAGTGATGGGAATGCAGGCATGCACCTCCAGCTGTTTTGCTTTGTTTTATGGTGCTGGGAATAAGACCCAGGTCCTTATACATGCTAGGCACATTCCTTACCAACTGACCTCCATCCCAGCCTAGGGCATGCGACTTCACTAGTGAAGTGGCTTGCTCAAGGACATGGAAAGATGAGCTCATCCTTACCCTGCTCTTGACCTTGTCCTATACTATCTAATGTGTCTCAGCAGCCTGGATTTCCAGTTGACAGCCTCCCCTGGGCCTGACTCTGCCTGCCCTGTGTTATGCAAGATGCATCTTGTGTTGGGCAATCCCTGGGGTCAATCTGGTGAAGAAACTATATCTCATGTACTACTAGCTGGCTTGGGGCTGCTCTGGGTCACCTCAGCAGAGCTTCCCAGACACACTGCCCTAGACCTTTCCTTGGGAACTACTTCTACCTCCTGGCCAATAGGCCTGGGTCTTACACAGCATAGCTGCCTGTCAATGCAGGACAAATCCAGCTGTGCTATCTATGGTGAGGGTAAGGACTACTGAGGAGGACACATTCCTCCTGGGTCAGCTGTGTGTCAAGCAAAAGCTTGGGGTGTGCTTTAGTGCTCCTTCTGACCCACAATGGGTTTTGTAAGTCCTTAATGAGAAAACTGGGGCCCAGAAGGAACGGCTGACGTTCCAGGTTATCTGACAAAAGACCCAGGCACATTCTCTTCCCTGGACACTTGTATTTTGCCTGAAGGAGGCTATTTTTTACCATCTGAATGCTATGAGGTGCTTTCCACTCAGAGGCTCCCCCATAATGAAGGTCCTTTACTGCCAGGGGCTCAGAACTATAAGCCACAAATGTTTAGGTCCCAGAGTGAGGCTTTAGCAATTGTCAGCTTGATGGGGTTTGGAATGACCCAGGACAAAGCAAATCATTGGTGCCTGTGAGGGAACTTTTAGATTGGATGGAGGCCAGAAGCTCCACCCTGAAGAAGGTCAGTGCAACCATCCTGTGGGCTGAAGTGGCTGAGTGAATAAGGAGAAAGCCTGGTCTATGTTCCCATCTGCATGCCTTCCTCACATAATGGGCCCTTGAACTGTGGTTCATAATAAGCCTTTCTTCCCTTAAAAAGTTACTTACGTTGTCACAACCACATGAAAAGTGGCATTGCAGTCACCATGCCTGGCTAAACTTGGGCACAGTCCCACCTTCCTGCTGTGTGGGTAGATCAGTTGATCACAGGTCAGTTTGCCAACCGAATACAGCCTATCCTCCTGGGTGCCTGGGGTAAGTCTACAGAGAAAGAACTCAGCCCAGATGACACAGAGAAGGAATCACGAATGCCCTGACTTTCCTCAGAAGCCTTTGTACCTCCCTCAGGCTGTCCTTGTCCCAGACTTTGCTGGGTGACATAATGACATTCTGCTTTGCTGGAAAAGGGTGGAGGGAGGGGGAAATAGCCACCCTCAACAACCAACAAGAAATAATTAGCACACATTGTGTCATTAAACACTAGACTTTAATTAAATTGCATGGAGATAAATACTCGAAGAGACTGGAACGGAGGAGCCCGGAGCCGGCCGAGTGCTCTGCGTAATGGAGTAATAGACGCGCAAACAGAGCCAAGTCAGGGATTCTGACGCGATTAAGACGCTGACTAAATTGGGTTGTCACCTCGCAGGCTGCACCGACCACCTGAAAATTGCTCATTATCTTCCCCGTTTGATCTTCTGGGAGCTAACAAGCCTCTGCACAAATCGCTGCAATGATCAAAGGACCCGTTTATGTGGGATTCTGTCCCTTGCCGTGGTCCCGGCTCAGTTGCCATCTTCACTCAGTTTCCTATTTGTAATGAATCATCAGCGACAACAGCCAGTGGGGAGGCTGAGCTAGGGGTAGCCGGTGTAACTCTAGAGATGATTGGCTCTCCTCTAGCCCCCACCGCCATGGGGGTGGGGGACATCTTGTCTACCAGGCAGAGCAGATGCCAGTAATGCTGGTTAGAAGGAGAATCTTACTCTAGATGGCTCCCAGATGTCCACACTGCTCTCTCTCTCTCTCTCTCTCTCTTCATCTATACCCACTTTGACCAAGTGACACCTGTTAAAAGAACAGAGCTGGGGAATAAAAGTCCAGCAAGCCTCCTGCCACCACCTCCAGAGGCTTGAACTTGGGACCTTGTGTATGCTAAGCTAAGTACAGTCTGAAGTCAGCAAAGGACAGAGGCCACATCATCAGTGATGCACACACTGATCAGCAAGAACTAAAGGCAGGCCGAAAATGCTAGATTTTCCTCAGATCTCTTTATACATGTGGGCCTTTGTGTGGAAGGTATCACCCATTGTGTGTTTTGCACCTTCAGCCATACTCTCTGGCAATGAAGTCTCCCAAGAAAAAGTACATCTCTTGGTTAGTTCATTGACAATCAAGATTCGCCATCACAGGGGGTTTGAGGATATGAGTCAAGCTGTAAATCCAGGTACACCAGGCAGAGGAGACCATGGCTTGGGAGATGAGCCCAGGGCTCTAGGGGTTCAACCAAACCCTTTCTCTGGGTGCTGTGAAGGACCTCAGAGTCCAGTGTGCCCAGTCAAAAGCTGGGCTAGACCCAGTACAGCGCTCCATGGTAGAGTTGGCCCTGACACACAAGTGACCCCAGGATAGGAAGACTGCCTTTCAAGGCTGTCCCCTTCTCCAGCAGACAGACCCTGCCTAAGAACACAGTGCTGCTCTGTGTCCTGCTGCTTGATGAAAGGGACAGTCAGGGACTCAGGGAGGTGACTGTAGACCAGGGGGAGAAACCTTTACTAGAATGGTGATGGTGATACGGCTGGTGTGGCTTCAGCTGTCACTGCTTTGCCTGGGACTGTTCCCATCACTCATTCATTCACTCATCGCATCATTCATTCATTCATTCATTTATTATCTCATCATTCATTCGTTCATTCATTATCTCATCATTCATTCATTCATTATCTCATCACTCACTATCTCATCATTCATTCACTTATTCATTATCTCATCATTCATTTACTCATCTCATCATTCATTCATTCATTATCTCATCATTCATTCACTCATTCACTCACTCTTTCATTCATTATCTCATCATTCACTCACTCATTATCTCATCATTCATTCACTTATTCACTATCTCATCATTCATTCACTTATTCACTATCTCATCATTCATTCACTTATTCACTATCTCATCATTCATTTATTATCTCATCATTCACTCACTCGTTATCTCATCATTCATTCACTCATTCACTCACTCATTCATTCATTATCTCATCATTCATTTACTCATCTCATCATTCATTCATTCATTATCTCATCATTCACTCGTTATCTCATCATTCATTCACTCATTCACTCATTCATTCATTCATTCATTATCTCATCATTACTCACTCATTCACTCCCTCATTCATTCATTATCTCATCATTCACTCACTCATTATCATCATTCACTCACTCATTCATTCAGCAGATACTTAATGTGCTCTCACCGTGGGCAGGCAGTGTTCTAGGAACTTGGAATCTATCTTAGAAACACCAATACCGAAAGCAACCTATGGAAGGAAGGACTTATTTCAGCTTACAGCTGTAGCCTATCACTAAGGGAATTTAGGGCAGGAATTCTAGGCAGAAACCTGGAGACTGGAACTGAAACAGAGGCCATGGAGGAACCCTGCTTACTGGTTTGCTCTTATGGCTTGCTTATCCTGCTTTCTAATACAACTTAGGGCCACCTGCCCAGGGTAGTACCACTCAAGATGGGCTGGGATCTTCCACATCAATCATTAATCAGCAAGATACCCCCACAGACTTGCTCAAAGGCCAGTGTAATAGAGGCATTGTCTCAATTGGGGCTTATTTTTCCAGATGACCCTGGCTTGGGTCAAGTTGACAAAAAAATTAAGCATTAAAGGATCCATTCATGAATAAAAAGCAAACTCCCTAATGCTGAGGGGCAAGTAAGCCAGCAGGGAGGTGTGGACAGAAACGAGGCCACACTTTGGTGTGACACAGATATGCACATGGCTTGTAGTCATACTCAACCTTGTGTGCACAGGAAACTGACTTCTCATTATGCTGTGACTTGTCCATGCAGAACACATCACACAATCACAAGTTAGCCTTCCCTTACACCATAGATGATATGAGTACATACGAGAGTATATGTATATATTTTTTAGTTTGTTAAAAAGTAATAAATACTGGGAAAGGGAAGGAAGGGGGCAGGATCAGGATGAGCCAGCATTGAGCTAATTTTCTAGGAGGAGATAACGTAATGAGAATAAGTACAGTTAAAAGAATTTATGAGAGAGAGAACACGTACGTGTGTGTACACGTATGTGTGTGTGCATATCATAGCATGTATGTGGAGGTCTGAGGATAACCTGCAGAGGATGGTTCTCTCCTTCTGCCATGTGAGACCTGGAACTTGAACTCAGGTCACCAGGCTTGGCTGCAAGCCTCTTAACTCACTGAGCCAGTGATTGTGTTCCATAGAGTACTGTGGTGGCTGATGCTGGTTGTCTGTCCCCCTGACAGCATCTGGCATCACCTGGGAGACAAGCCTCCATCCAGGCATGTCCGGGAGGGACTATCTTGATAGGTTCATTATGAGGGAAGAGCAGTGCCATCCCCTGGGCTGGGGACCTAGACTGTATACAAAGAAGAAAGAGAGCTGGGTACCAGGACCCCTCTCCGCTTTGTGACTGCAGGCACAATGTGACCAGCCCCCTCAAGCTCCTGCCCTGGTGACTTCCCACCACAGTAGGCTGCAACTAAGTTAGAATAGACCCTTCGTCCTCCAGTTGCTTTTGCTGGGCATTTTATCATAGCACTTAGAAAAGTAATTAAGACAACGGGTGATCATTAAATGGTCCAGTGCTAAAACCAAAAGAATCTGGCAAATGTCCAGCTACAGTATCTCTACTAGCCCCTGAGGAAGATAGACAGATTGAAACCTCCTGGTTCTGATGAAAGCCCTTGCCTCCTTTTTGCCACAGATGTCCCATTCCAAGGCCAAGGTCTCTCTGGAGGCCTGAAGAGGATCATCAGACTGGAGCTGAAGGACAATTAGGAGCCCAGGACACAACAACAAGTAGAACGCACATAGGCAGACCCAATAATTCACATGGCTCCTTCAAATATTTACATCCCCAGCTGTTTAAAATACAGAACTATGGCTTCAAATGGATGCTTGCAGTTTGATTACCGAGCCGAAGACAGCTGATGGGTGACAGGGTGGAGGGTGGGGCCAGGCTGAGGCCCTGGGGGGCCATGCAAAGTAGCTGTTTTCATTAGAGGAAGAAGATTCCTGCCAACATTTATCATCACCTTGGCCCTGGACCACAAGCAGGCATGTGCGCAGAGCATCATCCACTCTTCATCCATCCCTCCCTCCCTCCCTCCCTCCCTCTCCCCTTATCCATTCATTTTCTCATTTGTCTTTCTGGCTCTGGAGCCAGACATTCCATTTCAAATCTTGGCTCCATCCTGGGGGCCTGGTCATGTGACCTGGAGTTTGTACGGTAACTTCTCTGGTTCTCAGTACCTTCTGTAAACAGAGAACTGAACAGGTGTAAATGGACACAGTGTCTGTAACTGGGTTGGTTGGTTGCTTGCTTCTGGGGGAGGGGCTCTCTCAGTAAATACTGTTGCTAAGACAGTAGGTAGCATCGTTCTTCATTTATTTATTCTCTAAGTAAATATTGAGAGTGCAAGGAAGACACACTCTGCCTCAGAGAACCTTCACCGGGACCCTGGTTTCTCTGAAGTAAAAGTCAACAAGGTGAGTTGACATTGCCTCAGGGCTTGGAGAAAAGCAGTTAAACAGGAAGGAACACAGAGTCCCTGGACAGGGGAGGGTGTCTCAGAAAGGGTCATTGAGATCCTGTCTGAAGAGTGACTTTTAATTTGAAGTTTGCAGTAGGAAAAGGAGCCTGGGACAGAGAACCCAGGCAAGGGCTCTGAAGTGGGCCTAGCCATGTTTGGTGTATTTGAAGAGGAAGGTGGACAGGTCTCAAGAGTACTCAGGCATTCAGGGGACTTTGGTGTTTTGGGATGTGTCAGGCTCTCAGAAAGTGTACAGTGGTTCAAATTTCCCAGCTGGACTCAGGAAGAGCAGAGTATGAAGGGAGATCTGCCTGCCTTCTGAGCCTTGCTCTCGGCAAATATACCAGACTACCTCCAAGGAGGAGCACAGCCCTCATAACTTAGACAAGGTCAGAATGGATCTGAAGCAACTGTGAGGGCCTAATGACCACTCCATGGCACCTTTTCCAAATACTGCCAAGGAGTCATGCAACAGAAACATGTCATTGAAATGTTCTCTGTATTGCCACCCTGAGCAGCCATACCTAGCAATTTCAATCTTCCTGGAGACTCTGCTGCAGGTGGTTTAGGAAGCAACCTGGACATGGACACTTTTACAGCTTCCTAGATGACAGATGACATCAATTTATAAGCCTCACCTCATCATCCCCCGCAAGCTTTAGGAGGCAGTTACGGTGATGGTACCTGTTCTTCAGATGAACAGGAAGATGCTCAGAGAGGTTAAGCAGCTTGCTCAAAGTTGCACAGCACAGTAGTGGAGTCTAAGTTGGAACAGAGGCCCCTGTCCCCATTCCAGCCTTGCCCTGGATGGAGCTGGAAACTGGAACACATGGGACTCAAGGGGGAAAAGTCACAGGGTCAGAGCTGCAGCTGGGGGTGGGTTCCTTGCAGGCATGAGAAACTCACACTGAAAGAGTGTCGCCCTGGATTCCTGAACATCTTTTTGTGCCCAATCACCTGGCTATGACATCAGAAGTGTTTGGATTTGAACTCATAGTAGATCATCTCCCAGCCTGGCCCCCAGCCGGGGCTCTTACATAGGAACCTTCCCTCACCCAGGTTCCATTTCACTGAAGGTAAATAAGTATTTAGAGGAATGCTTCTGTAAAGTGCTGGCCATCCAAGCCTGTCTGCCTTTGATCCCCAGTACCTGCATGGCCATGATGGCATGTGCTTGCAATTCCAACCAATTATGAGTCAGGCGGGTCCCTAGGGCTTGCTGGCCAGCAGGGCTGTCCTAATTGGTGAGCTCCAGGCTACCGAGTGCCACTGTCAGAAACAACAAAACAATAAGAGCAGCCTCAGAAAACCCAATGGATGACTGCTAGGAATGACATCTTGACATCTGAGACTGATTTCAGGCTTCTGCGCACACACACACACACACACACACACACACACATACACACACAAATATGTGTGCACATGCACACACAAATATGTATGCCTGTCCATCCACACACATCACACACATACACATGAATATACATGCATGTTCATGCACACACAGAGAGTTATTAATTGCCATATATTGCACTTTACAAACCAGCGAGCTAATAAGACTGCCTGCCTGCCTTTTCTCTGCTCACTCCAATATCCTCTTTCTTTGTGGGGTTCCCTAACCACTGTGCTCTGCCTGGGGCTATAGCGATTGAGCCTAGGGGAGCTCATCTTTGGTCCCGCTGTTCTTTCTTTCTTTCATTCACCAGCTCAGTATCTCTCCAGGGCCAGGCTATCTCCCGCAAGCAGAAGCATCTTCTTGTGGGTAGCCAGGCATCACACAGCAAGGAGAAGAGACCTGAATTCATGTTGATTTTCACTTTCCTTAATGTAAAACAGGATTGCCTTCATTTCCGATTTCGTGGGTTTATCTTACATGGCCAAAGCCCCGGTTATCTCTGCTTCACTAAGTCTTGAGATTGGTTTGGAGCGTGAACATATATTCTTGGAAACTATTAAAAGTGCTTTAATTGGCTGTCCAGGGGTGTCCTCTACCCTGCTCTCCAAATACACCATCCTGCTTTGTCTTTCTCAAGATCTGGGAGCTGGCAGCCAGAGTTGGGGAGCTGGGTATATTTCTGTCTCTCTGGGAAGCATGGGCTCTGTGTGGCAGATCTTTCTTCTGCTCACAGCCACACATCCAAATTCTCTTCCAGACTGGGTCTGTGAAACACAATTGAAAGGTCTCAATGGGGACGGGGTGACCTAACCTGTGGACGGCCATCATGTATTTGTGGGATTCCTCTCTTGTGCCCATAGGGCCTTGTTCACGTTCAGACTCTTCCATCTTGGAGCATTGAGATCTTGGAAGAGTCAAAGCCCCTGGGCCTGTCTCTTAGATTCTTGGAGAGGGGTTTGGGAATGCATGTGGCACTATGTAGGTTGCTGGCACTGGCCAACTGCCCTGTGTTAAGCTCTTTCACCTGCTACACAGCACATGGTTTTGTTTGCACTTTTGTAAAAAAGAAGAAGAAGACGAAGAAGAAGAAGGAGGAGGAGGAGGAGGAGGAGGAGGAGGAGAAGAAGAAGAAAAGAAAATGCATGAAGATACACAGAAATGGGTGCTTCCTTGAGTCTTTCTGGAGTTACTGCTAGAAATTCACCTTGATGAAGTGGCTGATATATACAGTAGTAGATATAGGACATATGTTTATTAAATGACTACTATGAGAATCTGTGATTTGTGAGAGAGAGAGAGAAACAGAGAAGGAAAGAATGAGTGAGTTCTCTCATAGCTACAGTGCTGAGCAAAAAAAGATCATGATAAAATAAACCCAATCAACACAGTTATGTAAATAAAACATTGAAAAAAATCCTAGAAAATGAATAGAA
Source organism: Sigmodon hispidus (assembly GCA_004025045.1). Lineage (NCBI taxonomy): Eukaryota > Metazoa > Chordata > Mammalia > Rodentia > Cricetidae > Sigmodon > Sigmodon hispidus. The sequence continues at coordinate 30,407 of PVIH01005696.1, read as the reverse complement.
TTTTTCAAATTAATCTTTGTCTCCTTTTTCTTTACAACTAGGTCACCAGATTTAAAAATGGAATAGTGCTTAAACTGGAATTTTAATTTTTAAAATTACACCATGGGGATGGGGAGTTGATGGCAGTGGTTAAGACAGCAATGCTGCTCCTCCACAAGACCCAAGTTCGGTTCCCAGCACAGACCTCAGATAGCTCACAACTGCCTGTAACTCTAGCTGCCACGAATCTGCTGCCCTCTTTCTGACTCTGCGTGAATCTGCATTCACACATGCACACTCTTTCACACACACACATACGCATTTTCAAAATAGTAAAAATAAAACTTTACAATGGCATCATTCTATAGTAGAAATATTTCCCCAATATTATATAATCAAATATTACCTGAGTCTTGTTTTTTAATTTTTAAAAAATGTTTATTTTTATTTCATGCAAATTGGTGTGTTGCCTGCATATATAACTGTGTAAGGGTGTCAGATCTTGGAACTACATACAGTTGTTAACTGCCATGTGGATGCTGGGAATCAAACTCAGGTCCTTTGGTAGAACAGTCAGTGCTCCCAACCACTGAGCCATCTCTTCAGGCCCCTGAGCCTTATTTATATACAAACATTATTCATACACCAATTTTAAAATGTAATTTGCTAGTTAACCTTTCTAAACTATTTGTCCTTAAGTTCTACGTGGCTAAGATGCCACCAGAAGATTCAGAAATCATCAGTGTTTTATTCTGTTTGGGTTTCTTTTGGGGGAGCAATAAAGTTAGATCCTATAATCTGACCTCTGACCTCTGAACGTGAATTCCTCAAATTCACATTCTTAATTTGAGTGCATGCTGAGCCACTCACCCCATGCTCCCACCCTCCCCATATCTCCACTGTCTTCTGGCCAGGTCCCTTGGACACTTGTGTGCAGCTGAGGTTAGTGGCTGGGCAGATTGCCATAGTTATTATTTAGCATTAGCCAAATCCTCTCAAGACAAGTTAAACATAATCGCCTGCCTTATTTATCTACAGTGACACATTCCAGAGCTCCCAGTGGAATCCTAAACCCTTGATCATCTTCAGTTCTATCTATAATGTGTTTTTCTTTTCCCATCAGTCTCTAAGTGAGAGGCGGGTAGCACATACTATGTGGATACACTGTGTGAGGAGATGGCTCCAGTCCTGGGAGGGATGGAGTGGGGTAATGGGAGAACCAAGAACAGTACACAACTTTAATAGTTAATAGAACTTCTCGTTTTGTATTCCCAGGCCCTGGATGGCCTGAGGTACCAAGGAGAAAAGTAGTAACCAAGGGTAGTTCTTCACCAGCTGCTGTTTTCTGGTGTATCCTCACACCTACCCAAGGCACTGACTATATCTCCTTTCCTCCTGGAGAAGCCTGGCCTGGTCTGGGATGGTGTCCTTCTCCTTCAGCTCTGTTTCTTCCACATCCTGACAGGACCTGACTGCTGCCTTGAAGGGGGTAGGGTGTGTGACAACAGAGATTGAGATGGCTGGAAGGAAGTGGAAGCCGGGGAGGCTGGAGGGTGGGGTGAGAGTGAGGGGTGTGGTAGTGCAGTCTCTGCATACAGGGCTGTATCCTCTGAATACCTGCATCCTGAGTTCTAGCTCTGGAGAAGCAGAGATGATGGGAAGCTGCAGCCAGCATGGGCTCACATGGTCCGTCTGTCTTCAACATCATGGAGTGTCCGTCCCCCACCCACATCAGTAAACAGACTCCCCACCACAGCCTTACAAGTTCAGCTGAACCAAAGTTATGAACTGGGGGGGGTCGAGACCACCACTTAGACATTTTAGAGGTCTTCTGCCTAGAGATAGGCCATTAATCTTCGCTCTGGGTGTTTAAGGAGACAATCAGAAACCCAATTTCAGCTTAGGAAAGGTCAGTTCTTCAAACTGTTCCCAGCTCTCATGTCACCAAGTCCTCCATCCCAGCAGTCCCAAGGTTAGGGAACAATACCTCTTTTCATGGTTAGTTGCCAGGGCACTGGGCTGTTTGTCTCCAGGTCCTGGAGTTCTCTGTTCCTCCCTCCTTCCCTCCCTCCCTGGGTTCCTCCCTCCCTCTCCCCCTCCCTCCACATAGACCCCCCCCTATCCCAGGACCTCCTGCACTCTAGGCTGCACTGTGGCATTGAGTTGCAGCTCCAGTTCTTGTTGAATTTATCACCTATGCTCAGTTGCTCAGGCTGGCCTTGAACTTGCAATCCTCCTGCCTCAGCCTCCTCAAGAACTGAGCAGATAAACAGTGCCATCAGACAGTTAAGATCCAGTATCTTAACATCTGGGCCTAGGAAAAAAAAAAAAAAAAGGTCTGGAGAATTCTGACTCTCGACTGCCCTGGGTCTGACTGAAGGCATCTCAGCATCACTTGGACTCATCCAAGCCTGAAGTCAGTTCTCCTCCCCCACTACTGTCATTTGGGAATGGAGAGTGATGGCCCCACCCCCAACATGGCCACTGTGTAAAGTCAAGTTTGCACAAAACCTGTCCTTGCTCCCACTCTCGAGGATAAGTGCCCTCCTCTCTTCCCTTCTCAGAGCTACAATCTCTTTCCTGGGTAGCGGCTTCTTTATTTCCTCTCCATGACTGCAGCCGATCTCCCTGGAAATATACTTTGCCGCTATTGAAAGAAGCCCACGGTCACTAAACACATTACATATTGTTCTTGAAGGCAGATGGCGTCAGATGTGTGCAAGGATAAAGCTTGACAAAGAGTGATGGACCCCTGCGATGGCCATTGCTGGACAGACATGCTACCCAGCCTCGGACCCTTCCCTGAAGTGCAGGCAGGCTGAGGACAGCAAGAAGGGGCAGAGGAGATGACATCTGTCCCAGAGAGGGGCCCGCTTTTGTTGTGCAACACCCTGGATGATGCCCAGAGGAGAGAAAAAGAGACAGGGTGGGGAGGGCTAGCAGGACCCACCATGATGCTACTCAGGGTTTTCTGTAGTACCACCACCCCCCCACCCCCTGCCCAGCAAAACTGTTTCAAGACATAGGAATCAGATTACCCAGAGGCTCAGGAAATGTCGGGGGACATCTAAGTGGCTCACACTGAATGCTCCACACTCAGGAGGCTAGCCTGGACTACAGTGAGTGAGTATCAGGCCATCTTGAGCAACAATGCAAGACCCGGCTTCCGTCTGCTCTCCACCCTCCCCATGGATCATTTGAGGTTATATGTTCACAATTGTCCCCTTCTTATGACCCTGCAGGGGTAGGTTGTCACAGTGGCTGACGCAGACAGGTGCCCTACAGCATGGAGGTTGTCCAGGGCTCTGAGAGACCAGAAGGGAGAGAAACTACCTGTGGACCTGGTGTGATAGAGAGGAGATGTTTAGAGCTCAGACAGCTCATGATCTGATGGAGGAATCCAGCACACAGGCTGAGAAGGTGGTGGAGGGTCCCTAGCCTCTCAGTGGCCGAGAGCTCCAGTCCAGGGACAGAGCTTCATGTCTGGTCCTGGGGACCTGCACTGAGCAATAGGGGAAGGTAAACTCATAGAAGTTAAACCTCATGTCTGGGAGTGCTCTCTTTCTCTACCCCCATGTCTGCTTCTCGTCACCACTCAGGTTTTCAGAAGAAGATTTTAAAATATTCCCAGTCCTCTGACATTGCCTCTAGGGTGGCCTCCAGGATTTTGCTTCCAGCACATCTCAGTCCTCCACCTGCCTTTAGTCTGGCTGCACACACCCCTCCCACTATTATCTGGACTCATTCATCTGTCCACATTTCCCACTTCCTCATTCAGGATGTACCTGTCTCCTGTGGTGGACAAACTCCTGGCTTTTGCAGCTTCTTGTCTCAACTCCTTGACATAGTGCCTGGTCACATGTGCATGCTGCCCTGACTGAGCACATGCTCACAACTGAAATCCTCAACACCCCTTAGGTCCCAATCCCTCGGCTGAAGCATTCTCCCTGACCTCTCCCATCATTCATTCCTCAACCTCCTGCCCATCTCGGCGGCAACAGTTATACCTCTATTTAATAAATGACACCGGGGATGGTTGACTTTCTGCCCGTTCATCTGCTAGGCAAGGAAATGTGTCTCCATTGTTTACCATCCTGCCCTGAGGCTCTGCAAGACACTGGCTGGAAAAAGCCTCCAGGGAACATTTTTCCATGTGTCTGATGGCCCAGAGGCTCCTCCAAGCAAGCATGCAGCCAAAGACCTCTGGCCTTTTCCTGATTTAGAAGCAAATATTGAAGTCATGGGTTCCCAGCAAGCTTGCTTCTAGGACTCTGTTTAGTCTAGGCCCCAGAAAACACATTGGAAATGCCATTTTTCTTCTTCAAATCAAGCCAGTCACTTCGTACCCACCAGCTTGGAAAAGGTTAGAGAGCCGAATCGTGCCACAGGTTGACAGCAATGTGAAGACACGAACATTCTGCAAACCAGGCACTAGAAAAGATGTCTGCATACTCACTGCACACTCTCACCCCACCGTCCCATTTCTGACAGACTCAAGAAAGTCCTGGCGTAGGTCCCTAGGGACACCAAAGTGGTGAGGGGTGGGGGTCACCTGACATCAGTCCATTAGAGGAGGGTCAAACTCTAGAAATATCTGCAGCAGCAGAATTGGAGATTTATGGAAGCACGGCAGGTAGATCCCAAAACACAACATTAAGTGCAAAAAAATTAAGGCATACAACAAGATCTATGGTCCAATATAACTTATGTAAATTAAAATGCATCCGCACAATAAGCAACAGTGTATATTTCACGAGAAGCATCCATGTCTGGGAATATAGATCCAGGATGTTAGAATGGGATGGGGGTGGGGCAGGCTGTGTGGAGAGAAGGGGATGAAATGCAGTCAGCACAGAGAGATGGAGCTAGATGCCACCATGATTTTGGCAGTGGGAGGGGTGAAGGATGGGTGCTGAGCTTCACTAATTCAGCTGATGAGATGACCCATCTTCCTTCCCTGGAACTCAGCATGCCTCCAGAATAGAGCTAACAAGGATTCCCACCCTGGGAAGTCAGCTTGGGCCCACTAACTTTTCCTGTGTGGCATTAGGCTGCTCAACAGCATCTCTGGTCTCCACTCCTTCAAGTTGTGATGATCAAGATGCCTTCAGGCGCTGGCGAATGTCCCATGGAAGACAAATCACCTCTAGTTGAGAGTCAATCAGTTGGAATGAAGCCTGGCAGCCTGCTCCACTTCCCAGAATACAGCCCACACTTGCTGACAGAGACCCAGGCACTAAGAAACCGCATTCAATCCTCAGAGACACCAGGGTCCGGTGCATGTTTAAATCACGACTCTGTGGAGATTCCACTTACAACTTACAACTCCTTACAGGTCACAACTTCAAATGCCTTCTTCATTTTAACCAGTGAGTGCATTTGTGGTAGGACATTTGCATCTGAGATTACTCATGATTCTTGAGGAGACACAGTTTTAGGCAGGCCATGAAAAATATATATGTATATATTTGTGTATTTGCATGTATGTGTGTATATAAGTAATACCATTTTTGATTGTAGGATAGGAAAGAAAAGGCAATGGGGGGTTTAAGGAGAAGGTACTGGAAGAACATTTCATTGTTTAGAGACTAGGGAGGGAGATGGGAAGCGAACACCTCTTAGTCACTGGGTAGAGAAGATAGCCGAGGTATAAATGAATGATCACAAGGAATGAGTGAGACCCCCTGAGACTCACCAGGAAGGGTTGTTGCTTTTGGTTAGGGAGAACAGACCGGTACAGACCAGCCTGCAGCCCCACCCCAGGGCCTTCTGCACCAGAACAGTATGGAAGCTTTCTCTGTAGGACCACATCACTCAGCAGGAAAAGTCTTCCATAAACAGCTAAGCAGCTGTTTATGGCAGTTCACTGACTCACAGAGTTCACAAGCCAGAACCTAGCAGGAACAAAGCAGTGACCAAGCAGGGGCTCCTCACAGCTCAGCACTTTCTGCTCAGCACAGCACTCAGCAAGACTTCAACTCCAGAACAGAAGGGCACATACCACTAAGCTGTGATCCAAATGCCAGATGAGGTGCAAATGCCCTGTGTGGGCCAGCGTCTTGCTGGCTCCTTCCCTGACTCCTCCATCAGCCCCAGGCACACCAGGGGAACCACACTGTCCACATACTACCCCATGCTACCTACACCATGTCAGTGAGCCTCTGGCACTGCACAGCACAGCACAGATTTACTTTAGCCCCACCCCCACCCCCGCCATGATTGTGAACATCCTAGAGGCGGAGGCTATAACTAAATCATCTCTCCATCCCCAAAACTCACATCCCACTCATGACACAAGCTGAGCTGATTTTAGACCAAGGCAGAAGACTAACCTGTCCACACCATGCTAGTTGACAGCCTACCAGTGTCCTGATCCCTAAGAAGAAGAGTATTTTGGATGGGACCTTCCCTAAACTATGGATAGATGGTAGGCCACCTTGTGCATTCGATCTCCTCAAATACACTGAGGGGCCCAGAGAGGGACCTTACCTTATTATTTCTTCACTCTTGGTGCCTAGAACAGGGTTTTTCAAGTAGAAAATAGCCACGGGTAGATGGATAAGTGGAAGGATGAGTGAATGGATCAATTGACAGATGGAGTAATGCATAAGTGAATAAATAAATGGATCAATGAAAAGATGTATATATGTATGTTCTGATGGATGGATAGATAAACATATGTATGTATATATGTTCTGATGGATGGATAGATAAACATGTGTATGTATGTTCTGATGGATGGATAGATAAACATGTATGTATGTATGTATGTTCTGATGGATGGGTGCATAGACATATTTATGTATGTATGTATATGCACAGATAGATGGATAGACGGATAGATGGATGATGAAAATATAGGCAAAAGCAGAAAATGATAATATAGCTATGTGGCTGGGTAGCGGCTTGGTAGTTTGATGGGACTGTGGATTTATGAATGAGTAAGCAGAGGAACAGATGCATGGGCGGAACCAGAGTAGTGGTTGCATGAATGAGAAAGAGAGAGGTTAGGAGGAGGCTAAGTGGTGGGTGGGCTTCAAGAGTGGGTGGGAACGCTGTCGGTTTGCAGAGTGAAGGAAGTGCATCTGGAGGGTGCTACAAGGGGGAAGGAGAATCCCTAAATTACAGCTGGGACTGTAATGGTGGGGGCAAATGCACAGATGCTTTCCAGCCCTCCTCAACATCTCACTCAGACTTCTTAAGTGAAATGGCCCTTCTGAACTTTGTTTCATCCAATCCCATCCCAAGTCCCCCTTCCTTTACAGCTCTCCTTCCCTTCCAAAGCTAGGCTCCTGCGTGCCAGATGGAAGCCTTCCCAGGAAGTTGGGCTCCAGTCCCTGCCTCTGCGCTTAGTGCTCATAGTGAACAGATTTAATACTTAACTCCAGCGTCTCTCCGCTCCTCACCTGCCTGAGGAGGTAGAGGCAGCAATTTGCATATTTATTAAATATCTCTTAGCAGGGTACACAGCCGCAATGCTGCATCCCGCTCCTGCTGGCAGAGAAGCTGTACGATCAGAGCCGCATCACAGCCCGATAAATAGCTATTAGGACCCAGGATACTGAGTGGAGAGAGATGGGCTGTGGGAAGCAGAGACCTTGCTGGGGAAGAGGCCCTAGGGGCCCAGCACGAGCTTGTCACACACTTGCTGGGCAGCAGGAATTTCTGTCTGTGGCCCAGGCAGAAAGGGCTCCTGGGGTATCTGTTCAGTCTACCTCCATTGAGTATCTCTGGAAATCAGCTGTTTCTTAAAAAAAAAAAAAAAAAAAAAAAAAAAAAAAAAAAAAAAAAAAAAAAAAAAAAAAAAAAAAAAAAAAAAAAAAAAAAAAAAAACCCAGGAGAAGAGGTCTCAAAGCATGCTTGTTCTGTGTTTCTTCTGCTGTTCAGCATACCTTCAAGCTCTTACTACTGTCTGCACAGAATAGTGACTGTTTGGGCACAAGCCCATTCATGATCCATGGCCCTGGGTCAAAACAGAGGCACATCTACTGTGGGTTGGGGCACCTTGCTCCAAAATGAGCCACTTAGTGAGGACCAGGTTTGGTTATAAATATCCAGGGTCCTGATTACAAATCTCTGAATAGGTGCTGTATGGCTGGCTTTCTAGAGATCAAGAGGTTTCTGTCTCCCCCCACCCAGTTCATCCTGGGGACCATAGTTCATCTATCTACATCCTGGTACTCCGTCTGGGCTGGGTCTTGAGGAGTCATCCTGTCCTGATGTGAGTCTCCCTTCACCTCTTTCTAACTGGATGACTTTGAGGTTTGCTTTTCCCATCCATTCAATGGGGGTGATGACCTTATCCTTCCAGGCTTTCTATGAGGCATTTACATATGTTGAGGGATGCCCAAGACTCAGCACAAGGCCTGGCTCCAGTCAGGCATTTGAGAAATGTTTACTGTTGTTAATATGTCATAGGAAGTTCTAGATGCAAAGTCAGGCTGGTTTAACTCCCTGTGGGTAACTATGGTCTGAAACTATGAAACAGAAAATTCCAGAGTTCAGCAACTCATGAAGTTAAAATCTCATGCCATATAGATTTTTATACATAGTATATTGTAATTTTGCTGCCTCCACCTTGCTTGGGGATTTGAGCCATTGTTCTGTCTGTGTGTCCATGCTGTAGGCACTACCAGCCCACTGGTCCCAGAGAAGCCATCTTGTTTATTACACTGACTATCTCAGAATCTCATGCTAAGTTCAAAAGACACTTACTTTACTAAGCAATGGCTGAAGCTGCAAAAAGGTGACAGAAAGGTGGCATGGGGACCTAACACACAGAGGATCAGGTTAACTCTGGTTCCAAAATAACTTATTCCAAAAATAAGAAAAGAAACATGGGATCACATGAGAATGGGTGGGAGTCAATCTCTCTTGTCTCCTCTTCCAGGAAGAATTACGTGTGTGTGTGTGTGTGTGTGTGTGTGTGTGTGTGTGTGTGTGTGAGAGAGAGAGAGAGAGAGAGAGAGAGAGAGAGAGAGAGAGAGAGAGATATCTGGATTGGAGTGAGCCTAGCAGAGTGGACCCGAAGAAGCTCCTAAACATTCTAGAAAACTCTCATAAACATAAGGCCCGCCGCTTTGTAGAGCTGCTGCAGACAGCAAAAATCTCTGGTCATAAAGTAATCCTCATAAAACAAATATGAAAAGAAAAAATGCACAATAAAAGCAGCAATGTCCCTAAGGAAAGGAGTAGAGAAAAGCTAAGCCCCAAGACTAGCCCTGCAGGAGGGGTGGACCCAGAGTTGAAGCCAAGAGATCACATGTTCATCCAGCACAGGAGGGTAAGACCAGAGACTGTTGCTACAACGGGGGCTTGGATGAGGGTCACTGCAGGGGTCCCAGATGGCTCTAAACATGTTCCTGAGTGTCCCTTCTGTAGGTGGAAATGTTCTGTCCCATCTCTCCTGGGAAGATGAGAAACGTTGATTGCAGTGGTTGAGGTCTGGGCTCGCTGAGGGTGGGAGTGGGGTATGGACAGTGTGGGGGGCTAATAACCCTTGTGACAATGAGCTACTAGGACTGAGGGACGGGCAGGTCCTTGTGGGTGGGAACAGTGTCTAGCTGGGTATGACATGAGTCTCTTGGACCCATCTTCAGAGCCCCCTCTGAAGCAGCTCTACTCCGACCAATGAGCTCTCAGTTTGGCTTTCGTGAGGGAGTGTTACATTCCCTTTTCTCTCAAGCTTCAGGACTGAGAGATCATTGTCCTCCCTGCCAGTAGAGCAGACTGCCTCTCCCTGTATAAGAGCTGGTGGCTCTTTGGCCTCTTGGTGTCCAAGTATCTCAGTGGTTCCCTTAGGTTCCCAGCCTAAAGCCCCAAGGACAACCCCTCAGAACCAACAAGGGCCCCCTTGATCAGGGACGCCCACTTGTCTCCAGGTTCTCCTGTGAGAATCACCCTGACCCCTTCCCAGCATGCACCTCTCTCATCCCTGTCACCCATCTTACCTCTGGACAGAGCCAACAATGACCATGTGGATCCACTCTCATCTTAGGAAGGGTATGTTTGGGACACACGGCTCCCTGGGGGTCATGGAGTCTCCTAGGCTGAGAGAAGCTCTAACCTGTTTCTAAGCATGCTGTCTTTCTCACACCAGATCCCAAACACATCTGGCAGATGTAAAAAACAAAACAACCCTGTCCTCTCAAAAAATTGGCCTCATACCCTGATTGAGCATGTGGAAAGGGTCTGAGCTTGGGGCTGGAGTGGGATGGAAGCAAAACTTGCAGAGACCACAGTCTTATCACCTGATAAATGGGTTCTTACTATCACCCCATGGGGCTGCTTGGAGTTAGTGGGAGCATTCCATAACACTTGACACATGGCAAGTGAGAATCTTGGGTTATCAGTGATGGTGTTGTTCTGGGTGGTAACATTGTCTCAGAAAATGCAGTTTTCACAGTGGGAGCAGGAATAATAATGTCACTCTAAATGGCTCCCTCGATGCCTTGTGTCACCCTCTTCATAATCTGAATAGGGGCTACCATGATTCTCTTGCTCTCCTGGGATAATGGAGTGATTCTCCCAAGTACAGAGTCAACATCTGTCCACATCTTCATGGGACTCTGCTACCTCTTTTGCTGGACAACTGTGGACCAACCATAGATGTTTTCGGAGCCTGCGAATGGGATCTTCACATCTGTAGGACTTGAGGAGCAACAGAAACAGGTCTCCAGGTGGATTAGGTGACCAGGTGTTGAGGCAGAGGGCTGCTGGGTGCCTCCTGACACCAGGATGCAGCAACCATTGACCATGGAGAGACAAGGAGAGCAGTAAGTCTGATAGCATGCACCCTAGGCTCAAGGAACCAGCAGCAAAGTCCTGGTTCCTGGGAACACCCTGCAAGATACAGAGAAGGTGATAAGGTGACATCAGAGTTGGAAGCTCAGAGCCAAGCAGTGACAGAGGCAGAACAATTGAGGCTGAAGGAGGTGGGGCCCTCTTCACTCAATGGCTATAGTAACAGCAAGGGGGAGCTGGGGGGATGTGTGTTAACCATGGGTAGTCACCCTGGAAACGACAGCTTCATGTGCCTTTGTGCTGACCAGACTTGATTGGCACCTTGTGATCCATGTCTCATTCCCAGCAGTCCTCGGAGGAGGGATAAGTCCATCAACCTTCTTGTACTTGAAAACAGACATAAGGTCAGTCCAGAATCATGCAAAGCTCTGGGTTGGAGCTTGTCTGCCTACCATGCCTATGACTGCTATAAGTCAGAACACCTCATCTAGGACCAGAGGTTGATGATAGGCAAATGAGTCCAGACCCCTCTCTTGCTGAGGGCATTGCACTGGATACTTGTGGGCATTATGTAACACATAGAACTCTGTGTGTGTGTGTGTGTACACGTGTGTGTGTGTGTGTGCGTGTGCGTGTGCGTGTGCGTATGCGTGTGTGTGTGTGTGTGTGTGTGTGTGTGTGTGTGACTCAACTGACTAAGAAACAGAGTTACTCCTTCCACACCTTGACTGAGATGAGGGGGGTGATGGTCCACACCAACTTCCTACGCTGAGGACCCCTCTCATACCCTGCCTGTTCCAGCACCTTCCAGCATGCCTGAGACTCCACTCTCTGAGGCTGGGAGATGTTTTCCAGCCCAGTTTTTTCCTCCAGTTGGTTCATTCAGGAAGCTGCTTCCGATTCCCCAGGCTGTTACGGAAACCCCTCTCCTCTGACCCCACAGCACCTTCAACAGTCATCTCATCCTGGTAATCGCCAATTAGATGTCAGTCTGGAGTACCTCGGGACAGGGAGGATGTTAGATCTGTTCCCAGCACCCTGCAGCTGGCAGAAGGAATGCTGGACTGGCTGCAGAGCAGATGAGCAATCGAACCACTGAACAAATAGACAAGTAAATGTGGCAATGACAGGAAGTCACCACAAATAGCCCTGCCACCCAGCCTCCTTCTGAGTCACAAACATGTATCCCTCCCTGTCACTCCATAGGTGACTCTTCTCAGCACTTGAATCTTTTTGTAGTCTTTGTAGAAGATACTGTTTCGCTAAGTATGATGCGTCATGTCTGTCATCCTGACACTCATAAAAGCCCAGGCAGGAGAATTAGAATTGTTGAGAGATTGAAGCTCACCTAGAATACATAGTAAGTTCATTCCTCAAGGAGGTGAGGGTCTCTAAAGAAAGAAAAAAGCTACCTGGGTCATGGGTCCAGAAGGTCCAATTACAGTGATTCTACATGTCCAGGACACAATTTGGATGTAATGGGGACCTTATGGCATGGCATGTCTAAGTGTGAGAATCTCTAAGATGCCCAAAGACAGCTTCTGAGTTCACCTCCATTGTTGCACCTTTTGCTGAAGGAGAGTGGAGCAGTTGCCTTTCAGGACATCAATTCCTTATCCTGAGCATGTCCCCAAAAGCTCTGGCTGTGAGTGAGTTCTGCATGAACTGACTAATGCCTTACACCTCATCCAGAGAAGTTTCTCTGGAGCCCATTCCTGAACATCCAATCCCTGTCTTCCTGGACTTTGGACACAGTCCCTGGGGTGGTCTGTCCAGAGGAGATGTTCTTGCCACAATTCTCTGCGTCGTAAAATGTCAGGATGTCTGGGCTCTTTATTTATAGACATATTGCTTTTCAGCTTTTCTCACTCCAACATTTCAATGTGTTATTTCTGAAGATAAATGCACATTACGGTTTCATAATAGAAACTGCATCTCTCCCGTGTGTCACCTCTAAGCATGTATATACATAAATATGGCACATTGCCTCTGACAGTAATTTAAAAGGCACTTTGGGGAACATATTGATCATGACCGAGGAGCTGAGCTAGCAAGGTCTAGATTTCATAGAATCTGCCTCCTCCCAACCCTGCAGTTGGGAGCTGGGGACTTATGGTTTTCATTAATCTTTATATATTGGGGTGCTTGCTCATAAGTACCATGGGCTTAGGGAGGAGGGGAAAACAAAATTTTACAACTAGAGTGTAAACAAAAAATGAAAAAATGCAGAAATGCAGACTCCACACCAGAGCAAATGGACAGGAAGGCAGCATTCCTCTTCCAGATGGACATAAAGTTTCCCTGTGGGACACCATCTTGAAGCCCTAGGGACTTTGAACTTAGCAACCCATTCTCCAAAGGATGGCGTACGTGAGTCCAGAGCATCCTCTAGGACTGGGCTACTTCTCTCCTCCCTGCTGAAGACCTCAGAGACTCACCTTGATATAGTCACCTATTCCCTAGGAGCCAGTTTTCATTTGGAAACTGCTAGAAACCTATCTCCTTTAGGAAGTTTCCATGGCTACTCAGAGCTGCATCCCAGCATCTCATACTCTCTGTGATACCCTGGGCCCATCTTAAATATGATTTCTCTCTAAGCTATTATGAAGATGGTGCTGTCTCTTCTACACCAGGTACCTTTGTGTGTCACAGCAAAAGATGCTAGTGTTTGCCGAGTCTCTGTTGTATACCAGGCAACTTTCTGTGACCCTTTCCAGTCATTTTCTTCAACACCCCTGAAGGATTATTTGATTCCCATTTTTTTTTTTCAGAAGAGACACTGAGGCTTGGTTACACCTCGCACACACCTAACTCTGGAGGTCTGAGAGCACATAAAGCTGCTTTGCTAGAGCTTCATGTGAAACTTACAAGATGCCAGTTACCCATCCAAAGGAGATTTGCGATGTAAGCACGGAGGCCTGAGTTTTACCCACCTTAAATGCCAGGCATGGTGGTAGGCTTGTAATCTCCATCCTGGGGGCATGGAGAGCAGAGTATCCCTGGGGTTTATAGGCCTGTCATTCTGATATAATCTGTGAGCTCCAGGCTAGTAAGTGACCTTGTCTCAAAAACCAAGGATAGGAGCTATTGAGCAAACACCAGCTGACCTGACCACCAGAAGTCCTCTGCTTCGTCATCAGCTCTGATCACTCAGACTTGCATCACTGCTTCCTAGTCCTGTTTGACTCCATTGTCTTCCTGTCCACATTGCATATGGCAGCCTGAGGGAGGTTTTCAGGGTGCAAGTGACTCAAGCCGTTATCTTGCTGAAAACCCACCAATGTGCCATATTGATGCTGTTGATCATCAATGGCTGTGTCCTGACTGTACCTTCGTCTTAGGTAAGATGTGCACAAGTAGGTTCTCAATAGAAGGTTGCCAAGTAAGTTCCTCTCTCACCATTGGGCCTATTCCCAAGGCTAACTTTTCCTTCCAGAACCTTCCAAGAATGGTTCTGTTTCAGTGCCTCAGCTCTGCCTTGGAGCCAAGAACACGAGGACTGAGCTGGCCTTTGCCTCTGCCTTCCCCTCTCAATTACATGATAATCCCTGTTAAAATTACAAATTTATTTATAGTTTTTTCTTCTTTTTTCCCACCCGGCAATTTTTATGGCTCATCGGCCATAACAAATTCTACTTCATAAAGTGAAGGCTTGCCATTATTACCACATGGAAATGGACGGGGCAGTGACTCCTATTCCCAGCTGGCGTGTTGTCTCCTCACATCCTTAATAGCTTCAATCAATACCCTAGGGGGATTTGTTCTGCTCTGTGGGGGCAAGAGCATTTGGACTCAAGAATGGCGCTTCTGCCTCTCAGCCAGCTGGCAGCAGTGGCCTTGCCCCATGAGAAATTGACAGCAGAGAAAAACAAACGACCACCACAGTGCTATATGTAGTGCATTTCCATGATGGGAATCAGACACATGCTAATTATCGACCCATTTTCCATAAGGATAGAGTGATGTCTGAGTCAGGCATGGTAGACTATTCCTGTGCTCCTAGCACTTGGGAGGTAAAGGCAGGAGGATTAGTGGTTCAAGGATAGTCTTCATGATATAGAAAGTTCAAGGATAGCCTGGACTTCTTGAGATCTTAACAAAAACATCATTGACAAGAAAATACACTTAACTGACTCCCATAAGAACAGGGAGGGGTAGACATCGGGGAAGGCATGTTCCTCCAGGCCCAAGGGACTGAGAAATCCTTGGGTTCCCTTCACTTGTTTTCTGAGCTTCTCTAAAGAGGACCATTATCCCATTCTATCATTCATTCATTAGCTCATTCATTCATACAAACATCCTGGCATTTCATGGGTACCATGTGCTCTACCAGATGTCTGTACCATATGATATGATAACCATCTGTGAAATAAGGGGCCATTATCTTCCCCATCATGTGAAAGGACATTTGTATAATGTTCTATCAACAAAATAGGGGACAATCAGGAAGGCCTGGAGAAAGAGGAAGAGGCACAGATTTCTCTAGCCATTGATTCCAGAATGTGATCTCTTGTTGACCTGTTGGTGTCACAAAGGACCCTCCATCTGTGACCTCAGTCAGGGGACTGGCATTCACTTTCTTGGACTTGATATAAGGATTGTCCTGATACCTACCTTCCACCTATCTTGAGAAATTTAAGGCAGATATGTGAGGCTGAAGACACGGCTTAATGGGTAAAGAGCTTGTCGCACAGGGGTGAGGACCAAAGTTCAAATCCCAAGAACCCATGAAAAAGCCAGATGAGAGTGAAGGGTTGTACCTGTAACTCAAGTTTGTACAGGGGAGAGACATAATCACCAGAGCTTCTTAGCCAGCCAGGGGAGCTGAGCTGGTGAGCTCTAGGTTCAGGGAGAGATCCTGACTCAAAGCATAGAGCACAGAACAATAAAGAAGGACACTCAGTACAGCCTCTGGCCTCTCATGCAAACCTGCACACACACACACACACACACACACACACACACACACACACACACACACAGGGTGAAGGAGAAAAATAGTTTTTAAAAATCAACTTGGGGATAGTACTCACAATGATCAGCCCACATTCTTAGCAACTGCACCAGGAAGTACTATTTGTGGGCCCATTTTACAGGAAGGCAAGAGTGAATCGAGGTGTTTGCAATAGAGCCATCAAGGACAGAGCTGAGAACCCAGAGACAGCCCCGAGCCTTGCCTTCTTACCCATCATCACCAGAGCTCTTGCATTACCACCTTTCCATGTGTGGGTATGCTAGTCAGCCTTCGAACTGAAACTGGCCTAAAAGCAAAGAACCAGTAGGAGTAAAGTCTATCCTTGAGAAGTATCGACCACAGCTAATTCCCCTCTCCTGTGAGCGAGCACATGGTGGTTGTCACAGGGAGATTAGAAGATGCCCCCAGCCAAATAGCCTGGGAGAAGTCACAAGAAGAGTGGGAATTACTGTTATGGAGGTCTGGGAGGCAGGGTGCAGAGAATGCACTGGTTCAACCCTGCCCTTACATCTCCTGAGGTATCTGCACCACTGCAGGCCCTGAGAACTACCTGCGGTCAGTCAGAGATGCTGCCTGATAGGCTCATAGTGTGCTGAGCCCATGCCCACATCCAGAACCTTGACACTTTCCCCCTCCACTCCCCATCGTGTTTGACTCTTCATTAGAAGCAGCATGGCCATATTATCTTCTCCTCCCCACATCCAAGATCCTCCACTACCCTAAATCTTGCAAGAACAGGTCATGGTATGCTATGAATCACAGAACAGAGTGAATGCAGTTCACGTGTTCATTGCTGGGCAGTTAGCATAACTACATGATGAATTCACTAAGGTCCTCCAAGTTCTGTATTGGCCCCACATGCAGATCCATCTATCTTCCTTTTGGGAATAACAGTAGATCAAGAATCTTCTCTAAGGTGAGAAAAGGCCAGCTTTTTCCTCTGGACTGGGTGCAGGGAGGAGGGAGGGGCTACAGGAATGGCCACTGTCACTTGGGGGACACTTAAACTGTTGACTTCTTCCTGTTTCTGCTTCCAGACCTGGCTGTATTAGGGAAGAAAATTTATCATTATCATAGTTAGAAATGATTGACAAGGTACAGCTCTTCCAACCTACCCTTGCATGCCTCCACAGAGAGGAAACTTGCTCCCTTCAAAGAAAGCCCATTTCTGAGCAGTCCTGGGTTATCTTTTGATGGATGACAAGGTAACTTCAACTTGTGGATCTCAATTTAGCTCTTGGATGTCTCAAGACCATGCCTAATGCCTCCCATCCATGCCAGCTGTCTGACTGCAACAGGTTGCGTTCAAGAGCTGGAAGGCTCTCAGAGTTCAAACTTCTCCTATTGAGTGATGAGGCATGGGCATGACAGCCCTGGGACATATGTCTGTTCTAATGGCAGGAGGACCTGGTGTTGAACTTGATCCCAGTGCCGGCTTCCTTGTATGTTGCTTTGGTTACACCAGGATAGGCCTTGGTCTAGCCATGCCTATGCCCCTTAGCTACAACTTACTCATATGCCTGAAGCAATACTGACTTAAACTTGGAAAGCTGGGTGCTGGGTTTCTTCTGAGAAATTGGGAAATGGAGGCAAGCGGTTCAGGAGCTGAGGGTTAGCCTTAGCTACATGGAATGATAAGACTGGTCTGATCTATATGAGACCCTGTGTAACTAAACAAATATTTTTAAAACATATACAAGGCTTGCAAATTCCTAAGTTCATTTCCCCTTTCCTTGAAGTGAGGCAGAAAACTCAAATATACCTTCCAAGACATTCACAGTAACCCTCTCTGGGTCCCAGAGGCAGCCTACTGGAGCAGACAGAAAAATCATGGGATGCAAGAGTGAACTTAAATCCTGCTTCTTTCCCTCTAGTCCTGTGACAAACTTTAAGCCCTTCACTGGACCTCAGTCTTCACCTTTCCAAAAGATAAAGACACCACACACCAAATGACCTTCCAGGATTTTTTTTTAAAAAAATTAATATTTGGTTTCTATTGTTTTGAGACAGGTTTTCATGCTGTATTTTAAGCTGACCTTGAACTTATTGCATAGCCCAAGCTGGTATTAAACTAAGGTGATCCTCCTGCCTCCGCACCTCTCAGTATTGAGCTTACAGATTTGTGCTCCTTGCCCCAGTCTATTCTTAGGCTTTTTAATTTAGAGTAGAGGACTCTGTGTGGCCAGCATGTGGCCCAGCTCACAGTAAACTCTAGAAGCTCCGGATTTCCCTTCTCCACAACCTGAACAGCCACTCTGGTCCTCCCCAAATTCCCCCATCCTTCAGCCTTCTCTGGCTTGCTCATGGAAGACGATAGTTACCATGGTAACATCCATAGACAGTGAGGCGCCTGGTCTCTGCTCGCCCAGCCCATCCCTGTTTGTCCTTTCACCTAGCCTGGTCCATTTCAGCCCTGGCAGCTGCCAAGGCAACAGAGAGTGTGAGATGCACCTGGCCTCTCGTCCTGGAGCAAGCCCCTGTGCCTGGAGGGCTGAAGGGTTTAGGATTCAGTAGGCACCCTGGGCTTTCCCCAGCCTGACCCTCCCCAAAGATACATTCATCAGAACCAGGACAAAGCATCATTCATGGGGATCAAAGCAGAAACAGGCTGCCTCACCCTTCTGGAGACAGACGTTTGAGAGGGAGGTATCCAGATAGGACTGTCTCCAGCTGAGGCCATGACCCTGCTACAGCCTGTCTCTTGATGGTATCTTGTTGGCATTGTCTGGCCCCATTGGTTTCCTGATGTCTGCTCTCACCTTTGCCTGGCATTCACTCTGGGTGCCTGCCCTCTGTGTGTCTGACTGTCCCATTAGACAGAGAACATTGAGGCTCATTTCAATGACATTTTAACCTGATTATTTTCATCATGACCTTATTTCCAGGACTAAGGAGAAGCTCTTCTAGTAAGACACTTGCCTCCCTAGCATAAGGGAGTGTTTAATTCACAGAACCCAGGTAAACAAAGTCGCATGTGTTAGCACATATTTGTGATTCTAGAAGAGAAGAGAAGTGAATACCTGGAGCTTGCTATCCAGCCACCAACTCTCTCTCTCTCTCTCTCTCTCTCTCTCTCTCTCTCTCTCTCTCTCTCTCTCTCTCTCTCTCTCTCTCTCTCTCTCTCTCTCTCTCTCTCTCTCTCTCTCACACACACACACACACACACACAAAACCTCTCTACTAGCTTGTGGCCTTGAGAAAGTTATGTCACCTCGCTAGGCCTTAAAAAGGCTTTGCTTGCAAATGAGGATAAAAATCATCCCCATGAGGCTGTTGTAAAGATTCCAAGTGACAAAGGGTACCTTCTGTCACTAGTTCCATAGTTGATGTGGCAAGAGCTGTGTGCTTTCTACATCATGTAACCATGACACAGTACTATAATCACCAATTTATATATAAGGACATCAATGCTCTGAGCCTGATGTGGTTTGCCCAAGGCATGGCTGGGCTCAGGCTTAGCAGCTAAGTGCCAAGCATGTGTCAAGCCACAAGGCTTCCTGCAGGGGAATTGATGTCTTTTCTCGACTGTGTGGCTCTACAAATTCTTCAAGCCAAAGCTATTGGTCTCTTGGATCATCCCACTCTGAAGGAGGCCTCACACACTCCCCCGCCATTGGCACTCTCCAGTGGCACTCCAGCATAAAGTTCCTGGTGATTTGTCTGGTATTTTTATCTCCCCTCACTCTCTTTCTGTTGTTTATTGGTGAGACGCAGCCTGCATACATGTTAAATATATATGCGTCCCTGTGCGCGCCTTCTTGACTATATTTACACAGCTCCTCAGAGGATTAATTTAACCAAATAACTGGAGCTATTTAGGTAGCTGACATTTACATGGAGTAAAGTTGGCAAGGTACTGGCTTTACTCCCAGGCCTCAGTTTCCCTACACTCAAGGCCCAGTGTATAAGGAGTGCAGAAGCTAGTTAATCCTTATAACCCATTATAAGGATCTGTGTAGTACCGAGAAAAGCCCAGTTTATATAGCTAAAATGTAATTTTTCCCACAGGACTTATGTAATGCCTGGTGGGTTGGGCACATCTGAAGCTTTCCTCATTGTGGATATTTATTTGTTGGTGGAATTTTCTGTTTCTTACCTCTTTGTAGGGGTAGCAAGTGACATATAAAATCAAAATTCTCTGACTTGGCCTGACAAGTCAAGTCCTCAATTCTCTGGTTCAGGCTGATTATCCTTTCCATAGGAGTCATTTGGAAATATAATCACTTTATATATAAGGACATCAGTGCTCTGAGCCTAATGTGGTTTTGCCCATTGCCATGTTGGAAATGTTACTCTCTGTGTGCTTATGCACAGTGCAGTTGCATTGAGACAGTCATTGGTAAGATACATTATTGGTCACTCATTACTGTCGTGAGCCTACAGTCAGAATTCAGGGCTCTCTCTGGTGGTCTTCTTCCATTTGCCTTACAAGTAGCCTGATAGTTATGGGAAAGATGGGGACATCCTCACAAAGACCCTCATTTATGATCAGGAGAACTATAAGTCTGTGCTGCCCTCTTACCTACTGCTCCCAATATTGGGAGCCCTGGTGACCCCTGGAAACATATCCCCACAATGTTTCTTGTTGAATACCTTCTCTGCTTCTCTTTTTCCCTGGAGACCCTTCAGAATAAATTCCAGGCACAAAATTCTTGTCTTGGGGGGAATCTTCTCCTTGTAACCCCCCTTAGTATCAAGTACAGTTGCGCATGCTAACAGCCTGGGCTCTGAAGCATCTCACCTCACCTGTGAACCTGGATTTAAGAAGTTGCCAAGGGTAATGAGACCTTCCTGAGCTTCAGTGTACCCTCTCTGTACCAAAAGTGATAATCATGCTCCGTGGAGACAGATGTGAGCAACCCCCTAGCTGTCTAGCTTCCATAGCATCTGGTCACAGCTGTGAATCAGCACCTTGAACAGCTGCTGTAACTTTGGAACACCTTTCAGCAGTCCGGACAGCTGGTCTACCCACGGGACTACTGTTCAGCACTGTGGACAGCCACCATGTGGCCTTTGACAGCTGTTTGTTCCCCATCCACACCCCTCAACACTGCTCAGCACCTTGGACCTTAGGATAGCTTCTCTACCCCAGAACACTGTTGACCCCTCTCTTTTCTCCTTTCTCGCAGAGCTCACAAGGTTGATTTTTGTTCTTTATTTCTATCTCCATCCTCCACAAACCTGGTCTTCATCTGCTGCTTCTCCAGCTGTGTCCTCAGTGGCCCAGACTGGGAACTTGTTTCCTGAGGTGACCTCCCTCAGCTCTCACCATCCTTGGTCTGGAAGGAAGCATTGGCTCCTGCAGGCAGGTTCTCTCTTTAGAACCCAGCACAGAGAATCCAGGAGTCCCCTTATGCTGATGCATTCACAAGATGGCCAAGCTCCCTCTCTCCCCTGAACTCTGAGTGACTCACCTTACACAGATGGCTCATTGATCTTAGATCTGTGTCCAGTCTTCCCATGTCTCCAGGCTATGTGGCTTCAATTTCTTTTTTCTCTTTCATAATGTCTGGGACAGCTCTGAACAAAAATGAGAAAACCAAACTTGATTAATTTAATCAAACCAGAAAGAAAACTCTTGGTAGGTGCAAAAAACATTTATTTAGTCTGGTGTAATGTCACATGCCTTTAATTCCAGCACTTTGGGAGTAGAGGCAGGTGAATCTCTATAACTTCAAGACCAGCCTGGTCTACATAGTTAGTGCCAGATCAGCCAGAGTAAGACCTTTTCTTTTTTAAAACAACAACAACAATGACTAACAGATCTTGGCTTGTCAACTTGCTTCATGGCCTCAAGGAGTTCTTTAACCTCTCAGTGCCTCAGCTTCCCGTATGTAATCTGCATCACACAAGTGGGTTGTTCCAGGGGTTCCTTCAGTGGAGCACAAAGAGCTTCCCACTGAGTATTAAGAAAATATCAGATAGTTAATAGATGGTCATAATGTGGACACATCTCTACCCCAGTAGTTTAGCAACTAATGCCACACCCACCTGCAAGGGGAAACATGGAAAGGGATGGAAGCCCTGGAGATATGCTTTCTAGCCAAGTATGAGGACATGCTCTCCTCTTTGGGAACATGATATGGGATGCCTTTCTGTACACTGTGAATTACCACTGGATAAAAGAGGAATTGTTTTGGTCTATGGCAGAGTAGCTTGGAGGCAGGCGGGAATTCCAAAGTGAATGTCCTTTGTAGGGGCCCACTCTGCCCCCAAGTTATGTAGCTCCACTTGCCTGAGACATGTAGCTTGTAGTATATGCCCCCATGCTTAGCTAAGGTCAACTGCATCATGGATAGAGGCCTTAGATAAAGGCCCACACAGTAGGCTGATGAGAAGTCCTCACCTGGGGATTCTTTATTTAAAAATATTTAAACTTTTATGTGCATGTGTGTGAAGGATCAGATCACTCAGAACTGTAGTTACAGACAGTTGTGAGTTACCATGTGGGTGCCGGGACTTGAACCCAAGTCTTCTGGAAGAACAACTAGTACTCTCACCTAGTGAGCCATCTCTCCAGCCTCCTCATCTGGGGATTCTAAACCATATTGTGAGTTCATCCTGTTGCCTCTGTGCTGAGCTCATGATGTGAAATTAGCAGATCCTCCCAGCCACCTTCAAGGCCAGTGTTGTGATTATCATGATTATTCCACAAAGAACAAAAAACACTAGAGGCTGGGCAGTTGGCCCAAGGTCAGAGTTTGGACAAAGTTTGACTCCAGATCAGGCCTCAGAAAAGTCTCCATTCTCCCTAGGACTGGAGACTCATTGAAGTTTTGATTCCTCCTTGACTCAGGAGGTCCCATGTGTCCTGCCTACTGCTATGAGAGCAGACAGACAAGCAGGAGCAATACAAAGGAACATATGCAGAGGGAAAGACAGACAAGAGAAAGCTGAAGCCAGAAGGCCATGGAAGCCTGAAGGCTGAGTCTGAAAATTAAAGAAAACAGAGAAGCAAAGACATTCCTAGGCTGTGGGGACCATGCCTCCCTGTGGCCTCTTTACCATCCCTGGGACACAAGCATGAGTCCTGTGCTCTCTTAAGCCTGGTCTTGTGGTAGTCCAATGCTTTCCTATCTCTAGAGAAGCCCCAGTATTGGGTGATATTTTGATTGAATTCTGACAATAAAGTTTGTTTTGAATCAGCCACTAGCTGACCAAAATTAACCATAGAGGTTTTGGAGGACTGAGGTCAGAGAGACAGGAAGTAGTAAAGCTGGCCTTGGAGAGAATCTTGGCTCTTTTGAGTGGAGGAACAGAGGAGATAGGAGGTCACTGGTGGCTTCTCTTCAGCTTCTCTAATCATTCAAGTTCTTATCCCAATATCTGACTCCTGATTTTTTATTGATAAAGAATAATTAGATTAATACTTTACCCCAGGGTATTTGTGTCCCAAGTATCCCCCTGCCCAGATGCTCTCAATGCCACCATCACACTTTATACCCTGAGAATATCTCTTCACCCTGTCACATGCCACTTCATGAGATCTCGTGCCACTACCTACATGAGCACCAACATCCATTTCTCCTCTCATCCCCCTGATACTCACTGAGATAATCTTTGAGCCACCAAGACACAAGTGAGAAAGGCCTCAGCTCAAAAGTTCACCCACCATCGCCTTCTGCCTTCAGTCCCTCCGAGTCCTTACCATAAAGCACTGTCCCTGGCCCCAACTCCATTGTGATAAGATGAGTCACCTCACTTACTGAGTCCACCTTCCACAACTGTGGCAAATATCAAGACAAACACCTTAAGGAGGAAATGTTTGCTTGGACTAACAGTCCAGCATCTATGGGGGCTTGGCACTGTAGCATCAGGGCAAGATACTGCCTCCTGATGAAGGCTGCTCACCTCAGGGAAGGGTCTGGGAAGCAGAGAGGAAGAGAGAAAGGGGCAGGATACTCGCCCAGTGACCTGACTTCCTCCTACTATGTCTCAGCTCCTATGGGTTTCTTTTAGCTTGGGCACCCAGCCTTTAGCCCAGGGGTTTCGTTTTGGTTTTAAGGGGACACCTAGATCCAAACTCCAGCACTCAGTGAGTCCCTGTTGGAGATCCCATTTGGAGCAAGGCATGGAGAAGGCAGAGGAATGGCCCTTCTCCTCCGTCCACAGACCTCTTTCTATCTTGCATCAGGCATGGAGGGTGGGGTCACGGGGGGGGGCACAGGGGGAGAAGCCCCTACACAGAGACAGTCTCCAGTTTCCCCAGAGGGTCTCTCTTGGAATTATGCTTTGGGTGAGCCTGCCTGGCCTATTTGAAAATCTTTGAGTTAAACAAAAAAAGCTGAAATGACATCCAGGAGGCAGGTGTACTTCCTTGAGAAAAGGAAAACCACAAAGAATGTCACTCCTAAATCCAGAACCACCCTGTGCTGTCAGCGAGGGGCTAAGGAGAAGGCTAGGGTGTCGGTAAGACCCTCTGAAAGGTTCATTTAAGGGCCAATTAACAACCAGGGTGGGAAGCTGAGGAGCCCTCTACTCCCCGTGGGGTCCTGTGGCTGTGATTTTCTCATATCCTGCTTCTTTATGCTCAGCATTACCGAGAATGCCATCAGCTTGGGGCTGGGATTTACTTAAATGACCAGTGAGCCACATGGCTAACGTGTATTAAGCAACGTTTATAGAAATCAATATGTAAGCCCCATATTTGATCCAGAGATAGGAACAGCTGGAAGAGCCCAGACTTCAGGGAGAGTGGGGTTCCTGAAATCCTGAGGGTGACCGTCGACGTCAGCCACCTTCAAGGTATGGCCAGTGTCCCGGGGTGCGCTCTTGTCTCTCCTGATGTTTTTTCTCCTATCTTTGACTGGAGGAACACTGGGAAGAGCACATGATTGTCTTAGCTTCATGGAATGGAAAGATGCTCTGGGAGCAATGACATGGGCCAGGTAAACAACCTGGGGTCTGGGACTTGGTGGAGAAAGCTTCTGTCTCTCTTGATGACTTCTTTCCTTCTGGTGCCAGAGCAGCTTCAGATGCTTGGATGCTTTGTGTCTGAAGGGAAGGAAAAAACACAAACAATACCCCCAAGTGCCCTAATGAACAAGCCTCAGTTTAAAAGCTTTGTATGTCTGTGAGTCTGTGTGTATTTGTGTGCAACTGTGGCATTTGCATGTGGGTGCTGGGGATCTCCCATCCGGTCCTCATCTCTGCATGGCAAGCGCTTTACCCCCAGAGTCATCTTCTTGGCCCCACCTCCTTATGTTTCAGTACAGGGAACTCACTGAACCCAGAGCTCAGCTGTATTACTAGACTGGCTGGCCAGCAAACCCAGGGACCCTCCTGTCTCCTCCTCCTCCTCCTTCCCCTCCTCCTTCCCCTCCTCCTTCCCTTCCTCCTCCTTCCCCTCCTCTTCTTCCCCCTCCTCCTCCTAAGCACTGGAATTTCAGTAGGGTTTTGTGTGTGTGTGTGTGTGTGTGTGTGTGTGTGTGCTGGGGATCTGAACTCATGTCTTCACTCTTGAGCAGTAGACACTTTACTGATATAGTTGACTCTCCATCCTGAAGCTACTTTGACCTGAGGAGACAGCATTACCTCAAGGACAACTAGACTGCAGTTTTAAAATCTCCACTTTGGTATTCCATAGTGTGGGGTTCAAATCCCAGCTTTGTGCCATCCATCTCTGATTAGACACCTTCCTGTCTGAGAAGCCACTGCCTTGCTTGTAGGTGTGGGAAATAATCCCCCTGCCCCAAGCACAGCTCCAGAGGCTCAGTTAATGAGCAGAAGTGCTGACCCTGGAACCCCGGCATGGCTAGGGTTCACAGACAAGACTTGCTGTCATTGGCAAACAGCGCCCCAACCTCCAGAACTTAGAAGTGTGACATTGTGACAAAAGGAAGTTTGCAGATAGGCTCACATCAAGGATCTTGTCAGAGATCTTGAGATGGGCAGCTTACCCTGTGTCCTTGTAGGGTTGTTATAACAAGGACAAGGGGAGACCCAGAAAAAGCAGAGGGAGGCACACCTTTAATCTAGTCCTTAGGAGACCAGGACAGAAGGATTGCAAGTTCAAGAACCAGCCTTATACCTTGTCTCAAAAAGCCAAGGGCTGGGGGACACGCAACCTGCCACAGTAACTATGTGCCCTGGCAGCCATGGGGAAACCCTGACTGACTGCTAGGACAGAGTGACAGATTCTTTCTCCCAAACACTGTTCTGTTTTGCACTATTGCATATAAGATGAGGCTAGGTTCCTCTTGCGGAGGCTGGGGCCCCTGCCTGCCTCACACACTGGCTGGCTCAGCAGTGACTCAGGCTGGGAAGCAGTGGGCGGCCACTTCCTCCTCCTTTGTCTGTTCTAAACCAGACTGCCAGCTCTGCAGCTTCCTTGCCTACCCCAGGAAGGGCTAGAGGGGGAAGAGAGAGGGTGGGTATAGATGGAGTTGGGTGGGTGCTGAAGCTGTCATGGGGGTGGAGAGAGCATGGGGAGGCACTGTGGAAGATTCTAGGGATCTGCTGAGAGTGTCCAAACAACACTGTGTGGCCCAAGCTCAGGAACATCATTTGGTGCATCTCAGCTTTTATATGGAAACTATTAACCTTCATGTTAGTTTGGGCATAAATAGCTTGCACATTGGTTTTGAATGAGCCATGTCCACAGGGAACCTTTGAGCTTGAAGAAGACAGAGAAAATAAACAGGAGACATGGGGGTGAGAAAAGACAGAGAAATGGGAAGAAGAAATTTGAGTCCAAGATGCAAACTGTATTCAGTCAGATCCCCCAGGGAGCAAACTTGAACCTGGGGCTTTTTCTCACCAGCCACAATGTCTTTCCCATATTGAGGGCGCCTGTCCACAGCAGTCACCTAGGTGGCCTGTATGCTCTGGTCATTCCCACTCATGCTAGCTTAGGTAGCCCTCCTTGATTTAGAAAGAAGCTGCACTTCATGCCAAGGGTCCTGGTTCTCTCTACTGTCAATGTAAGAGACTCTTTCCCCCACCAGTTTCGGTACAGAATGCGGACTCAAGCCAGGACCCAGGGAAATCCATGGAGCAAAGGCAAGCCTCCTCATACTTGTTTTTATCTTGGGTCTAAGCTGGCATTCCCAGAGTGACCCAGCAGGGATGGAACCCATCCTGGAGGTGTGACTACAGCCTCATTAGGAAGGGTGGGAGGAAACAGTGGGGCCTTCTTCCTGTTGCCCCTTACAGACTACTCCCAATATGAGCCATGAGTGTTGGTCTCTATTGCAATATTTCTCTCCAACAGTTAGAACATTCCTAGTTTGGGGGCTGTCCTGAGCTCTGGGGTGGGTAGCAACAGCCCTGTCTTCCCTCTACCTGTTCCCAGTCACAGGACCACATCCAGATAACTATAGGGAGGGGAAAAATGACTCCAGCCACAGTCATTAGGCTGATTTGTAATGTCCATGGCTACCAGGTGGTAGATACATTGTCCTTTATTGTTCTATACTCTTAGCCATGTGAGTCCACAGTCTCTTACTGAAATATGGAGCCCTTCCCTTATGTCAGTGATGTTGGCGTCAGCCACAGACTTACTCTAGACAATGCCGTGAGAACAGGGGCAAAGTAGGGCTCATGAAGGACATCACTTCTCAGTGTCTTTCATTCTGCTGTAGCCCCTGCACGGGTATTCTGGAAACATCTCAATGGCTCTAAGAAGAGACCATGTACACATGAAGCAAACCCACTCACCTTCAAATCGTTGGAGCTAAACTCAGCCAAATCCACTAAAGTAGGCTGTTTCCAGTTAAGCTGCATCCATGAGGAGACAGATAATTTTCTTTAGCTTGTAGGCTGTTTGTTACACAGCATCATGGCAAATGCTGACTGATACAGCCTCCTCTAGAAAGCAGCAGGCATTACAGACTTCCTCTCTGTCCTAGGAGACCCCACATTTTGTGACTGCCTTCCAGAAGTGAGGTTGGAGCAAGGGAAGCACTGGAGGACACTGACACAGAGCCATGCTGGCGTGTCCACGGTACTGAATTACTAGGCAGGGAGAGGCGTGTGGCCACAGCTCTGCTTTCTCAAGAACTCAATCTACAATGGACATGAACGGAATAAAAATGGAGGCTTTTCTGGATGAAGAGATAGCTCAGTTGGTAAAGAGTTTGCTGGGCAGGCATGAGGAGATGCTTCCAATCCCCAGAGCCCAATAAATAAGCCAGGTGTAGTGATACATACTTATAATCCCTGCACTGTGAAGGCAGAGACAAGAGACAGGCAGATCTCAAGGTCAGTGAGAGACCCAGTCTCAAAAAAAAGGTGACTTACATCCAAGGACACCCAAAAGTGACAACCAACATTGACCTCTGGCTTCCACATGCACATACACCAACACATATAAGCGCACATGAACATACACAAAATTAAAAACAACAGCAACATACAATTCCACACATTAATTCCCAAACCACAAGCAGAAAAGAAACAATTACTGTGTGTCAACAGCAGCTCCAGCGAGGACTCTCTCTAAGCCTAAGAAACACACTGTATTAAATATCCATGCTGATGAGGGAGGAGCTACTCTATTCATTTCGCACATGGTAGCACCATCCATAAAGTCGTCCTGAGTCCAGCAGGCTTCTTATGTTCCTCTCCACACAAGGCTGTTTGACTCGTATAAGCTGTCACCAAACCGGTTTGCTCCAAGAGGATTCACCCCCTGGCCTCAAGCCTAACCTTCCCCTTTCTTGAGTTTTTGTCTTATTAAAAGGCACCTCCATCCTTACAAGAGCCAGACCAGGAAGGCATCAAGAGGAATCAGTCAGACCCTGGGCTGTGAAGTTAAGTCTTAGGTCTGCAGCTTAGATACGTTGTTCACTGGCTATGTGCCCAGGAAGGGGCCTCTCCAAGCCCATTTCCTAGCCTGTACAGTGGGACCTATCTCCTAACCTGCCTCCTGAAGTCAATGGGACAGGACAGGTAGAGTGCCCAGAGCAGCTCTCGGTACATGACATCCTGTATCCAACCCATCACCCACCCCGGCCATCCTAGCTCCTCAGTGTCAAAGTCACATCTTTCATCCCTCTTCACCAGGAGCACTCAGAATGCAGGTCTCCATCACCCGCACCCAGGACAGCTCCAGGCAATAGCAGTGGTGTAATCTTTGGGTATATGTGAGCACGTTAGTGAGTGTGTGTGAGTATGTGTGTACGTATGTGCACATCTATCACCACCTGCACCCAGGGCAACCTCAGGCAACAGCAGTGGTATAATCTTTTATGTATATGTGTTAGTGTTCGTGTGTGTGTGTGTGTGTGTGTGTGTGTGTGAATGTGCACATGTACCCCCTCCCTGACACACACACACATCCATGTGGAGGTCAAATGACATTTTTGGGTGTCATTCCTTAGTCACAATCGATGTTTTCATGATCATGCTTGACTTTTCCACAATGGTACTGGGAGTCAGACTCAGGTCCCCAGGTTACTACAGTTCAAGCCCTTTATCGGTTGAGCTGTCTCCCCAGTAGTGTGCATCCTTCTGATACTTACAATCTCCCATGACCCCCTACTGCCCTCAGCATACTGTCTCTTTCCTTGTGAGCCCTTCAATACTGGGCCAGACCTGGCCTTGGCCTCCACAGCTTCCTTCCCTCTCTCAGGTTTTCATCCTATTTCCTGTCTTGTTCAGTCTGTCACCTACAGCTCCTCTGCTAATCTTTACACTGATGTTCCTCTGAATTCTTCCCGCTCACCCTCCAAGGTCCAGCTGGGGTGGTACTGCCATGGGGACACCTGATTTCTCAGCAATTCCTGGCTCTGTGTCCCACTACTCACTGGACATACTATGTCAGCACCATGTCCCAATCTCATGTCCTCAATTGCAAGCACAATGGCTAAACAGTGGGTGAGGCTCTGGTGTTCAGCTCCTCATGTCATTTCATCTGTGCTGCCATTGTAGTAGCTAAGGACTTATTGCAAGGACAGCAGTCCATCCAAGCATGCCACACACACACACACACACCATCACACACACACACACAACACACACACACACATCACACACACCACACCACACCACACCACCCCACACCACACCACACCACATCACACACCACACCACACGTACTGTGAGTGTTGCAGTTCTGAGGGAAAAGGTAGTCAGGAGCCAAGAAATACCTCAAAATCACACTGCACAACACACTTCAGACAAGATTTATTAAGAAAGACACAGGAGGATGGCTGTCTCTGCGTGGATGACAAACAACAAGGAACTGAGTAGCAGACAGGCTTATATAAGGTTTCTTGGGGGAGGAGTTTCCAGGGCAGAATATCAAGTCCTGAGCTGTGGAAAGCTCGGGGATTGGTGGGATTTTGAGTTCAGGGATTGGTGGGATTTTGAGTTCAGGGATTGGTGGGATTTTGAGCTCAGGGATTGGTGGAATTTTGAGTTCAGAGATTGGTGAGATTTTGAGCTCAGGGATTGGTGGGATTTTGAGTTCAGGGATTGGTGGGATTTTGAGTTCAGGGATTGGTGGAATTTTGAGTTCAGGGATTGGTGGAATTTTGAGTTCAGGGATTGGTGGGATTTTGAGCTCAGGGATTGGTGGAATTTTGAGTTCAGGGATTGGTGGGATTTTGAGTTCAGGGATTGGTGGGATTTTGAGCTCAGGGATTAGTGGGATTTTGAGCTCAGGGATTGGTGGAATTTTGAGTTCAGAGATTGGTGAGATTTTGAGCTCAGGGATTGGTGGGATTTTGAGTTCAGGGATTGGTGGAATTTTGAGTTCAGGGATTGG